>JAMJFZ010003724.1:0-68571 GCA_026225945.1 Cricetomys ansorgei | reverse complement strand
GGAGACCGAGATCAGAGCAGCAGAGCACCAGGACTGTTAGTCTGGACTGAATTTACCACATTAAACTGGAAGACAATTTTCATTTTATGCATAAGCATAAAAAAGCATGCAACTTGCCTAAGACTTCTTCAATATACAAGTAGTGTGTGTGTGTGTGTGTGTGTGTGAGAGAGAGAGAGAGAGAGAGAGAGAGAGAGAGAGAGAGAGAGAAAGAGAGGAGGGAGAGAAAGAGAGAGAGAGAGATCTTTGAAAAAGAAAAAATACAAGACAATGATTGTTTCACTTCTATCTAAGTGAGGCAGTCCTTTAAACAAACTCACATGCCCTCAGTTATTGACTGAAAACAATGCCTCAATTTACTATTTGTTTGACTCTTTGTTTATTTTTTTTTGAAATAGCATTTTGTCTGTTTTATTGATTTTAAAGACCACAGTATTCTTTCTTGAGCTTCTGTAGTGAATTTTCTTTACTTTGTTATTGCTATGCTGCTAGTACATGTGTTTAAATATAGATACACATAGAGAGGCAAACACATACTAACTAGAAATTTTTATGATCGCAACAATTTTATGATTAGTTTTTTCAAAAAATTCTTCACATTATTTTATTGAAGTGTTTATTATTTTTTAAATTGAAAAGAAACTGTTTTCACACAATATATTTTGATAACGTTTTCCTCTCTGTTTTTTTTCTCTTTTTCTTTAGATAGTAAATAGGCAAAAAAAAAATAATTTAAAATAACAAACAGAAAAAGCATGATGCACACACAAGAAACCCCGTAAACTTACAAAACCAGAAACTATAATATATAAGCAAATGATCAGTAAGATAAAAAAAAAGCCTAAACAAAGGAATATGAAACAAACAAGAAGAAGAAGAACAACAACAACAGCAACAAAAAACTTCAAAAGTACCATAGAGTTCATTTTATGTTGGTACCTGCCATAACTGTGATTTGTAGATTTGTATACCCAGTGAGACTCTACTGGAGAAAACTACTTTTTCCTTTGCATGTGGGTATCAAATGGACCAAGCTTCTGGGTTAAATATGGGAGCTTTCTCTGATTACCTTTTATGTAAAAATCAATCCACACAAATTTACTTTTGGTACACATTATTCTAAGGTATACTAGGGTTAACTTGTGTAGTGCTTTCTATCTGAATGCATAAGAGTTTGGAGAAGAAGATATGGTTCAGTAAAGGAGACATTTATAGCACAGAACCTACCTGGAAAGTCTGAGTTTGAGGATGCCAGCACTGGGGAGGTGGAGACAGATGGACCACCAAAACTGGCAGAACAGCCATCTTGCCCTATTTGGTGAGTTCAGTCAGAGGGTCTCAGTCAGAGACCCTCATGCTCTATCTATCTTTTCTTTGAGTGAGGGTCTCTCATCTGGCCTCTACATACATGTACACATGCATGCTAGTACTCAGGAACACATATATACATGCACATGCATAAATATATGCAGGTATACACACACAAAAATTAAAAATAAAAAGACATGCAAATTTTAAGCCCACTGATATGCAATAGCAGAGCTTATCAGCCCATGAAACATGATAACTGTTAGATGAATAACTATTTGATGATAATGGGGGTACATATTGAAGAACCATGGAGGATGGAGGCACAGTAAATGCCCTGTGAGCTGAATGTGAGGGTGTCTTGCACAGAGAACGAATATCCACTGCGGTGTGCCAGCTTGTCAGTGGCCAGGTGGATATTTCTCTGCTGTCTACCTTTTATTTTTGTAGCAAAAGAATACATTTTACAGTTAAGCTATAAGGAGTATTTGTAAAAATTATTTCATATTCCACTATAATTTCTATTGTCCTTGTTATCCTTGGAAATAATGCTACTGTGAAACTAGGAACTTAAGGACTGAAATCCACAATCCTCAGCAGGGTACACAGAGGTTAGTATGGACCAACACAGATGAAAACAGACACCAGAAATTTTAGAACAGGAGTCATCAGAACCAAGCACAGGTTGTCAAAAGGCAAAACCAATGTGAAAAAGAATTGTACATTGATTAATTTTCCTACTTAAAGATTGTCAAAGAACCAACAAAGGATGCATGAGTGATAAATTTAACTAAGAGAATTTGCATATAGTTCACCAGTAACTATAAATGGGTGGAGAGATAATTTTTAACATTCAAAAGTACTAAAAACAGATAAAATGCATATAAAGCAGCAACCAAATGAAAATTTTAGTCAATAGAAGAAATTGTTCACACAGTATAATAAAAGCATTAAAAAAATACAACATTTTATGTTACTGTTGGATAAAGTATAAATTATCATAACCCCATGTTTGAATTTAAGATTTTAAGGAATGTGCAATTAATTAGATTAAGATTAATAAATTAAAAACATCTCACATAGGATGTGTTGAGCAAACCAATACATATAAAATCAATATGGCTTAAAAATATACTGGCAAAATGTCACCTAAACAGCTCCTGGAAGTTCCCAGGCAATGCTTTCTCTCTCATTTGTGTGCATATCAACTCTATTCTTGTAGTCAGACTTACTCAACATCAACCCATCAACCCAAACAAAAGACAAAACACTGAAACCTTATCAATCCAGACATATCCAAGATATCACTGAAGTGTGCAATGGTGCTAAGCAATGCAAAAGACTTCATGCCTGCTTCCACTTGTCTGCCTTGACCCATGACATCAGTACTGTCCCTTATAAAAGAATCCCCCTTTGCTCGGTCTTCAGTGGAGGATGCTTTTATTTCTGCTTGGAAGAAACTAAAACCCTGTATTGGCAGAAGTGCCTGCCAGGCAGGATTCTCCAAGAGGTGAACAGCAGAAGTCTTCAGCAAGGAAGCATCGTTGTCAAGGCACCTTAACTGAAACCAAGTTAACATTCTAATTCTACTTAAATAAGGTTTACACACACCATCAATTCATCCATCTAGGTAGGCTAGACTCTATTAGAATCACCCGCAAACTTTTATTCAGCTTAACTTATATATACTGCTTGCTCATGGATAATCTACTAGGGGCCTGGGTAACTCTCCAGGACACAGAATCCCTGTGCCTTAACTCAGTATTCGGAGCTTAGGCACCATGATAACAAGTCCAAGAGGGAAAAGTGAGGTAGTGCAGAATCCTAACATTTCCACTGCCTCTACCTACATGGCATTACACAATGAAATGACTGGAAAGTGGAGACATTGCTGACACTAGTAATGCCTACTGCACGCAGAACAGTAAATTTTACATCCATCTCTATATTTGCCTGCCTACTTACTTACCTACATATAAACAAGTCTCGGTGAATAAATAAGTATGCATATATTTTATTAACGTTTGGGGAAATACCCCCAGTAATCAGAATAGTAAAAACACTTCTTTTGTGATTTGCTCGTGAACACCAATTAAATTTAATTGTAATATGCCTACAAACTCAAGAACTCGTTAAACCAATCCAATAAATTAGGGAGGGCATGAGAATGTTAACAGACCATGATTGCCAGCCTGCTGTGCTCAGCTGTGCCATGGCAGGTGGCTCTAACAGTGTCGTATGTCAGTATCTATTTTGGTTGGATTGCCTTGGCAGGTGCACTGATGCTATTGTGTGCCGGCATCTATTCTGGCTGGATGGCTTTGATGCAGAAGCCCTGTAAACAGCATTTTCCTTTCTCCAATTCAGGTACGCATGCAGTGGGTTCTAAAACCTTTTCTGTTCAAAGTGTCTAAGTCACTGCTGCTCACTAACCAGGTTGCTTGCTCAGGCAAACAACTTATGTTCAGGCTGCAGATTTCAACTCTCACGTTCATTACCTCACTTGAACTTCATAAGAGGTCTGTGAGGTAGGGTTTATAATCTATTACTTACTAGGATGTGAAATTTAATTCATTTTAGAAAGGGCACCTGGTTCCTCGGGCTGGGTCATTTGTCCAATGGCACAGGAAGGAGGAGACACTGACAGACTTCAAAGTAGTTCCTATTAGCAACAGGCCTTTTTCATCATACTTTGACCCTGGTCAGAATTCTCTGAATAGGTTATCACAGGGACATCTTTATTCTCCAGAATGAATTTGTGATTATCCCACAGCATACAAATAGGCCGTGAAATAGAAAAAATGGATCAGAGAACTCCTGATAAAACCAAGGCTGTTTTCTCACTCTGCTCGGCCATCACCCCAGTACCTGTTGCTGTGAGAATCCTGTAGACAATCATTCGAGGAGCT
This sequence comes from Cricetomys ansorgei, assembly GCA_026225945.1. Lineage (NCBI taxonomy): Eukaryota > Metazoa > Chordata > Mammalia > Rodentia > Nesomyidae > Cricetomys > Cricetomys ansorgei. The sequence goes on along the minus strand of JAMJFZ010003724.1, from coordinate 64,354 downwards.
GCTTAGCTCTTGGTGGCCCTCCCCTTGCTTCCCAAACAGTTCAAATAACCTGTGGATATGCTAAGTCTGCAGCATGAAGGCAAACCAAATACTCCAATCACTTCGTTGCCTCTTTAAGGAATATCTAATAATTAAGTATGCAAAAGGTCAGCGTGGACTTCCTCACCTAACCAGATGGTGATGAAGTAATGTTCAACTCAGGAAGAAGTGAGAGGGGCGTATTTCCTCTTCGCACAGTAGTTTGATTTGAAATGATCCTCTAGAACGCAAATTGCTCAAAAAACTAATCCATTTACTTTTAAGCCAGTGAAACATATTTGGAGTTTTTTCCAAATATGAAAGGATATGAAAGCTCAGACTAATTTTAGAAACTAAATGGCAGGCTTATATGATTGGCTAGAGAATATGATAATCTTTGCTGCACGTAATTTGCTTCACAAATTTGTGAAACACAAATTTGGCCTTGACTTTTAATTGAAAGGATGGTTATTGTTATTCATTTATCTTGATCTAGCATCCTATTGTTTTCCATTAAATAAAAGAAAATCATATTCCTGGAGATAGGAATAACAACAACAAAAGGTTTTATTTTTCACATTTTTTTTTTGGAAGTTCAAGGATATTGTACCAGAATCGGCTAAGTTCTGATGAGTGATGTTCTGGTGTCACAATATCAGGAGTGCATATGGGGAGAAGACTGAACTTCTTCAATCAGGAAACAGAGAGCAATTCAGAGATTGGATTTTCCCTCTCTGTAGGAAATCTTGAAATTGTGTGAATTTCCCTTCCAAGAGCAGCTACCACAATGGACTAAAGACCTTCCATTATGTCCCACTTCTTAAACAGCCCACCACCATTCGGCATCCACACACTAGGGACCATGAAGCTTTGGGAGAGAAACTCCATCTGAAACGACAGCACTAGACTGCTAAACATATTGCTCTCAATTTAGAATTATAAAGTATAAGTGTTGAGGATAGAAAGACCTAGAAAGTCATGTATGTACCAGCTGGACACTTTTTAAATGCAAAAATAAGTAAAGACAGTGAAGAATTAGGTCATGCAAATACTCTAGTGACACCCTATACCTGTGAGTAAGGGTAACCCCTCCAACGATTGAGAAGAACAACTTGTGGGCAACCTAATCCTGTCAGGACTTGGTGAACATTGATGAGAACGAGGGCTTTACTTACGACTGAGGTGACAATTCACAAGCCACTTAGAACCCACGGTCATTCACAGCTTAATTTGATCTGGAGGCACCCAGCATGCCTTTCCCTGTAAGATTCTGCTTATGTCCAATGTAGAGGGTTGAAGATGAGACACCATTAATGCCATTTGGTGGTAGAGAAGAGCCTTCTTCTTTAGAAACCAGCTGGGACTAGTTCCTGAGAGATGGCTGAGATTTATGATCTCCAGTGTCTTCCTGGATGTCACCTGATTTTCACAGCTTGTATGCCACATCTGCATTAGCAGTGCTAACCATCAGTTCTCAAAATCTTCACTCTCTAGAGTACCTACAATAAAAGGTACTCTTACACTCTGACAATCCTAACAATGCGCTTATCCAAACAGCTTTAGCTGCAGTGTCAGAGAAACCCCGATAGGCTACTTGCCAGTGCACATAAAATGAAAGCTACTAATTGCCCAGAAAGATCTATTCTTGTCAGAAAGCCTTCCACCAATAACTTCCAAAAAACCAGCAGAAGGTCCATAGTGATGCCTTTCTAAGTAACCTTCAGAGAGGGTTATAATAAAAGGAGAAACGTGAGGGGAAGAGAGTCCCTCAACATCTATCAGAAAATCAGTCCCTGCTGGTCTGTCAGATTCTAGAATACCTTTAAAGTATTTAGCCGAGTCAGGGCCCTACTGTTCTAGACATCCTTCACATAGCTCAGTGTTGGCAGAAATTATGTTGAAGAATGCAGTAAGCCAGAGTGCATCTATTGCAGTGAACAGCTCCCACATTAGGGTCAATCAGTCTATAGGTGCGATTTCCTAACTGTGGGAAGAACAGAGTCACCTGGCCAGAATCTGGGATCCAGTCTCTTCTCAGATGCTTACAAGACGCTCCCTGGGTTATTGTTCTGCATCCTCTGAAGCACAGCCACATCCAGGCAGACTGTGGCACATCAACAGCATTTCTTGAAACGAAAGCTTCAATGACTTGATTTAGCTAGATTAGTTGAAAGTGTAAATGTTCTTAAGTGGGGGTCATAGTTCAGCATGCTATATAAAATTGACTCAACTATTATCTGAGTCATGAACACAGGTACTCTCAGTTGCTTGACTCTAAAAAATCACTTCAGAAAGAAGAGCACATATATTTCTATTTGTTAATCAGAGTTCATGTGTAGGGGTTTAGACATGCTGTTTAAATTATGAGTTTAGAGTTTTGAGGGTTTAGATTATGCTGTTTAAAGCTTCAAAAGACATCTGAGTCATAAGTGAATTTTAGGAACTAACAGTGTAACTTTATTTATGTATCTGTATTATTGGAGACCTCTTACTCGTCAATCATTATATCAGGGTGCAATAGCGATTATCAAGAAAATGACCCTCTGTTGTGTCCTGGGGTGAAACTGCAAGCTGTCTAAATGAGAAACAAAGTTACTAGAATAGGGGTGGGGTGATGGAATGAGGAGTAGATGGTAGGGGAGGCCTCAGAATTATTGTAGGGAGAGATGAGGAGTCGGGATAAAGGAGAGAACACCGTGCCCAAGGGAAACAGCCGGTGCAAAGTTCCAGCAGCTCAAAGCTTCCTGTTTCCTCTCTGCCATAACCGCCACTACCTCCTCTTCCTATCCCCAGCCCAGCTGCTCCACTTAAGGTGAATACTTAAAAGCAGGTGAGGAAAAAGCACCCTAACAGAGCCTTTCATTGGACCTACCTTTCTATATAGGAGGAAACACAGGAAAGTGTCTCCTGGTGAGTTTACAGAATGAATCTAACAGGCTGCTAACACAGCCAGAAGAGGGCCCAACTTGCACTGGGCCTTCCTGCAAAATGATGGCATTTATGTCAATCTTTGCACTGCTCCTTCTGCAGCCATCACAACAGCCTCTGTGCTTAAGCTCCCAGGCTTAAGTCCTCCCACCTGACCTTCATGGAGATGGCTGTAAGGAACATCTGTTCTAGCTTACTGGAAAGCTGTGGATGGAGCTACACTCAATAGTCTTCATGTCAAATATCAGAGCAAACAAACAGTCGTAATTGCCATTGTTTCATGGCTTCCGCAGGCACTGGTGGAGTGTGTAAAAGGGTTAGGACTGGCCTAAAGGTCATCTAGCTACCTGCCAGTCTTGAGTAACTGACAAAAGGAGCTAAATTGCCGCATCCTCCAACATATGTGATTATAAGAAAATTTACTTCAGAAAAAGTACTTATGCTAAGATCATACACCTTAAATATTACCAAGGATTGTAACGATACTCCATCCTGCTTTTAAAGTCCTTAACACCTAGATCTACTCTTACTCAAGAATAGATGGGTATCTGTAATCTGTCTCTAAGGAATTTATTGTGGATGCTACGGGCAATCTCTAAAGGAGTTAGGACAGCCAACGCTGAGATTTGAATCTCATTTTAAAGAGAGTTTTCCAGGCTGAGCTGAGAGACTGGGGGCTTTCTCATCCAGCTGCATTATCCTATCTGGTAGAAACTCTTACTGTTCTTACTCTTGCCTGTCTGGTATCCCAACATGTACTATCTTTATTAATTAATTATTATCATTTATTACCATTTTATTATCATTTATTATCATTAAGAGTGTATTAGTATTAATAGTATTATTTGTGTGTATGTGTGCATGTCTTTGTGAGTGTATGCTGTGTGGGTGCAGGTGCCATGGCAGCCAGAAGAGGGCATCATGTCCCATAGAGCTGGTGTAACAGGTACTAAAAAACAAACTGGTCCTCTGAAGGAGCAAGTGTACCTAACCACTGAGCAGTATCTCCAGCCCCTCTGTATTACTTGTTTTCATTTTTATTTTTTGGAAAAGAGTTTTATCAACTAGCATTACAGCTCATATTGTCATTTCTTCCTCCAGATTCATTATAAAACTTTAAATAAGATTGGATTTGATCTTTCAAAGTCAACATCTTTGAGTCCATCTCAGTTAATAGTCAATGCTTAACTTGTGCTTCTAATAAGCGAAAACACACAACCTAGGCAGATGCTTTTTCCAGTGACTCCCAGATGTCTTTGCTACACATGTGAAGGACACAATCCAAGAAGTATCCCCAAAGTAGCACATGGATTTTAAAGTTTTGTTAAGTTTCAGAATATTTTAATTCAAACAAAGAAACAAAATGTAAGGATGCGGAAGTCACTTATACACATCCACGACTCTATGCTGAGCTCTCTAACAGTAGGTACCAAACATTTGGAGTGAGATGTTGCCCAAGGATGTTGCCCAATACTTCTTAAAGAAAGAAGACGAGGGGAAGCAACACCAGGGAGAAGATAAGTTGTTGTAGGCCCAACAATATCAGGGAAATGTATAAACTAAAAACTATATCTTTTAAAAGTTGTACTGGTTTTTAACCCAGAATGCCATGTCAAGTATTGAGATAGTTTGATGTATGCATTCATTCCTCAGCCATAGCTTCCAACCATAGTTTCTACTTATAATTTAAGAATTTACAATTAATTCACATCACCAATGCTTTGGTGAAATCCATACTCACTGTCGAAAATAAAATTGTGTTTTAGGGACTTTGGAATTTTTAGCTGCAGGGCAATGGTGGCGCAAGCCTTCAATTCTAGCACTCATGAGGCAGAGGCAGACAGATTTCAGAGGCCAGCAGGTTTACAGAACGAGCTCCAGGACAGCCGGAGCTGCGCAGAGATTATCTTGTCTTGAAAATAAATTTTTTTAGCATTCAGAAATATAGAAAATGGCCTAGTGAGTTTTTTGTGTGTCTATTATTCAGTTTCCATAACTAATAAAACATGACTGTTTATTCTACTCTGAATCGTTTTTATTCTCTTGACTATCGTAAAAGAAATGTCAGACATCATATAGTTTAATTCATAAGCATTTCCAGATAGGCACAGGATTATCAATTACTACAAAGCTGTATGCTTAGGTAGGTGACCTCCAACTAGCAGGACTCACGGATTGTCACATTTTTTGTAGAGTGGGTAGTTAGGAAACACTTGACTGGGTAGTTCCGGATCTCTCTGAAGTGTTTTGGACTAGATCTGCTCCATTCACTGACAGCTTTGTACCATGAGTGATAAGTTAGCACTGGCTGTCAGCAGAGTCCTCATTTTATCCACTCCCAAGGAAGTGATTAGGTAAATTGAATAGTGTACCGTGTGCTGCCTGACTTTGCCATAAGCAGGAATACCGAAAGTCAAAACAGAAACTGCACTGTTTTTCACAACTTCAGAACTCACCTAAATCATTTCTATGATACCAACTGTAACTCACTTTGTAAGGGTTACAAAGGGATGTGACTACTCAGAAGCAAGGATCAATGAAGGGAATAGTTTCAAATATTTTTGAAATTATAATTACATCATTTCCCTTTTCCATTCCCTCTACCCAAACCCTCATGTGTATATCCCATTCTTGGCTCTGTTTCAAATTTATGGTCTCTCTTTCTTCTTTAATTATTGTTACGTACATATATGTGCATATACAGCTAATTCTCACAGTATGTATATGTTTAAATAACTCTTGGGGAGAGTTAGGAAGACACCTGACTTGATGGATAAAGTGCTTGTCGTAGGAGCATGATAACCTGAGTCTGATGTACAGACCCCCCCACTCCTCCCATCCAGAGAAATTCAGGTTTGGTGCTGCAAGCCTGCTATCCCAACATTTGGAGGAGGAGACAGGAGAACACACATATACATCATGCACATACATAAAACTACCACAGACACACAAGCACACATACAACAAAAAAAAGATAAAATAAATCATTTAAAAATAATAAAGTTGTTAAAGATGTACTATCTCTGCAATTAAACATGGAATTAATAGAGCTTTCATATAATCGGGTATGTTCATACTGTCCAGATTTCTCAATTGTCCCATCCTTTTTCACCACTGACTAACAATCTGACTTCATCGAAGCCCATGCACTAGAATTAGTTGAAAGGATGCTGAAGTCTTTTCTCGTCTCTTTATTCTTTCATGTAAGTTACCAGCTTTGTGAATGTGGGCAACGTTTCCTGCAGTTTCCCACATCTGAGTCGGTGTCAATTAGAGCCCCTTGAATTACCCTAATGTGTTTCTCTGCATTTGCATTTTTTCTCACCTTGGAGTTGGAACTAGATTTGGATTCAGTTTCAGGTTCAGATTCTCAGCAAATTATTTCATCTGTAGCTCCAGTCCCTACAGAGATCCAGTTTCTAGATTCCTTAGATGGTAATAGGCAATCCTTGGCAGCAAACACCTCTATCATTTCACAGGACTCCAAAGTATCCATATTACAACTTCTGCAATTCTTAATTTGATACTTGAAATTTTTCAATTAACTCAGAGCTCACTCATCTTAGCAATTATTTACTCTTAGATAGAGTTTGTTTATTAGAATCTGAGAAAGTTTTTAAAATCATCCTTCACACCAGAATTCTTCCTTAGCATCCTGCAGAAAAAGCGAAATGAGGGTCTTTTATTTTCAACGTATAGTAGGATCCTACATTTTGAGTCTATTTTCTGTGTTTTTCAATTGTTTCTTTGCAGCACACCTACACAGGACCCAAACATCCATAATTACACACTCTGCAATTCACAGGCTAACAAAGAACTTCATATCAACTCAGACTCACCAATCTTAGAGCACTTCTAGAATTCAAGATAGGATTCATCTAGAAGACTCCAGCACATCAGTAAATTAACTCATCTATGATCAGAAAACTTAGATATACCGCAGACAACATACGTAGAAAAATGCCACCGGCAAGACAAGAAGTCAAGAAAGAGAGCATCCTTCTAATATTATTGATTTTGTCTTTAAGAAGCAAGTTAAGAATTTCCCTCATGAACAAAGTATGTTTTGATCGTACCCAGACCCACTTTCCCCCTGTCCCATTGAAGCCTTCCAACATGCCGTGTCTTCCAAACCTTATGTCCTTTGATTTTTATAACCCACAGAGTCTAATCATTGCTGCCTGTGTGAACATGGGCCATCTTCTAATGGCCATACCAAAGAAAGTTGAGTCTCTCTCCACCTACAGCTGTCTTCTGCTAATAACATGACAGCCTCTCATCTATGGGTAGATCTTTATGAATTCTATCTCCATTGCTGCTGGGAGTTTAACTGACTTGTTCTTGTTTAGGAAACCATAGCTACAATGTATCCATGAGTGTAATGACTATGTTGTACCCAGAAGGTAGCATTTTATAGCACTATTCTCCATTCTCAATTCAAGATGCTCAGTGTGTTGGAGGTTGAGTTGGGGCGGGGATCCCTCAGCAGCTGAGGGCCTCTCTCTCTCCCTGTCCTGTTCTTGCTTAAATTAAGTTGTATGTTTTCTTGATATGGAAAAAAAGGAGACTAAGCATAGTCAAAGAAATTCTAAACAAAAAGTCTGGCTTCAAATTATATTACAGAGCCATAGTAATAGAAAGAGCATGGTACTGTCACAAAACTAGATATGTAGATCAGTGGAATAAAACAGAGTACCCAGAAGTCTATTCAGCTACAGCTATCCATTTCTTGGCAAAAATGCAAATAATACAGAGGTACAAAGACAGCATCTTCAACAAGTTGTGTAGGGAAACATGGGTATCAACATACAAAAAAAAAGAAACTAGATCTATATCTCTTACCATGTATAAAACTCAGCTGCAAATGGATCATTGGCTTGGTACCCTGACACTTCTGGAGGATAAGGGAACATACGTCAACTTATAGGTCCAGGTACAGAGTTTCTTAATAGGAATCCAGTAGCACAGGAAAGATGAACAATTCACAAGTGGGATCTCATGAGGTTTAAAATGTTCTTAAAGCAAAGGATACTGTAAATTGGATAAAGAGGTAGCCACAGAATGAAAAGAAATCCTAGTCATATATTCAGCAGAGAGTTGATTTCCAGAATACAAAGGAACTCATTTTGGGTATTTTCTTTGGAATGCTCAAATTATCCCACTTCTGGTAAATGAAGCCCTTTTAAATTTGTTCCTACATTTTTGTGAAATTACTCCAGTAGTCTTGGTAATGTGCTTTCCTTCTAGTGTGACAGACCCCATGCCTATTTCTTGAGGGCTTCTGGTTTATCCTGTGTGTAGTCCTGTTAACCACAACACTAGGCACTGCTGGTGCTCATTGCTATGGAGTTAATCTTTCTTTCTTGGACTTTTTGGTAGGCATACAGTGAGAGATATATGCATTGTTTCAGAAAATAACCACACATGAACCTGTGTGATTATTTAAAATTTAACTTAATATTTAAGGGTTTTACTTAACCTCTACAATTCTATTTTAAAACTCAAAGATCTTGTTTCTAACTGCAATAGATACATATAAACTCTGTTGAAAGAATAATTTAGTTATAATACATTATAATTACATATAAACATACTGGAACAAATAAACTTCAAGAATAATAGCAACATTATTACTGATAACAATATTAAGAAAATGAAAACGTCTCACTGCAGATTTTTGTTCTCAGGATATATGTCAAACAATTACATTTAAAATGACAAAATATATCTGTGATGTACAATCATATTAATTAATTTAGTTCTGTTCTTCATCCTAAGTATTGTTCTTATAAATTTATTTGTTTTATAATTGTACAACGCTCATATGATTCAAACATAAATTCAGAGAAATTATTTTTGTCACCTCACCTCATGCCTTCCTTATAAATATATTTTTTTTTTCTTTTTTCTTTTGTTTTTGTTTTTCAAGACAGGGTTCTCTGGGTAGTCCTGGCTGTCCTGGAACTTACTCTGTAGATCAGGTGGGCCTTAACCTCCTAGAGATCCACCTGACTCTGCATCCTGAGTACTTGGATTAGAGGTGTGAGTTACTGCCACCAGCAGCAATTTTTCATGCAATATATTTTGATCATATTCTTTCCCTTCCCCCAACTCTTTCCAGATTGTACCCCAGAGCACCCACCCAACTTCTTGGTTTGATTTGGGTTTTTAAGCCTTTGGTGTATTATTCAGTTAATGGAATATTTTATTAGGTTGATATTTTCCTTGGAGAAATAGTACATTGAAATTTTCTTCATTATGTTTTGATTTTTGACCAATTATGTCATCAGTGGTTTTCCATCTTCATTTCTTACTCTTGTCACTTTCATTTAAGTAACTTAGTCAAAACGAGGAATTATTATTTTCCTTAAATGTCTAATATTTATCTTATGTGAGGATGTCCAGGACAATGTCTGCTTCATTAACTGAGATCTCCACAGCAATTAGTGCAAATCTCAGCACATGGTATAACCCAAATAAATAAGAATTTAAAGTTCTTATACTATCTAAACATTAAGTAACTTTCAATCATTTCCTTGTAGAAACATAAAAAAAATCTTGCAAATTAGTTCACATTTTAACATACAAAGGCTTGAAGACCCCATTTAGTCTAAGTGATGGCACCACTGTATCTTATACACATACTTCAAAAGCATCCTCATTTCCACCCTGCACCAGCTAAACTTCATTCTACATGGAGAAATCAAATCTGGGACTCTGGGGTCCTTTAAATGTAGTCTTTCACTGTGCATCAACAGATAAGACAAAGGTCAATGCACAAATAAAGTACAGCTTGAGATGCAGCATCCGAACACAAATATGCCTATTTAATTTTTTCCCTCCAAACCTCTTGAATTTCATAGTCACTCTGAAAAAAATTCCCATGCTGCAGAAAGCATCAGTGGCTTCCCTGGCAATGGGGGAAGTCAGCATTTGAGTGACAGCAAGAAGCATCATGGATACAGTCTCCAAGGGGACTCGCCAGTGTATTCCCCTTAATGCCAAAGACTCACAAATAAACTCCACTGCCTTTAATTAAGGTCTTCCTGGGCTTCACAACAGGAGAAGCTTCCTAGCCTTTTCAGCACCACAGATAACTAATTTGCCAAGCAAGGTAAGTGTGAAAGATATCAGAGCCCCAGGGTAGCTATATAATCCCTAGATGTAATTAGTAAGAGATTATAACTTGGTATTCTACTCACAACAAAAGACCTTGTTATCACAGCTATGACCTAGATATGTATTAATGTGACACTATAGAAAAAGCCATTTAATAACATGCACAAAAAAAGAGGAAATAACTTTGTTTTGAAATCAACATAATTATGCCCATGATGGTAATATTTAAATGCAATGCTTTTTAACACTTCTGTTTGGTACCTGTAATTAATAATCAGTAAACTTATTTTTTCAAGTAACACATTTAAAAAAAATAAAGTGCCAATTTTTCTTTTTTTCAATACAAAAATCATGTGGACCTCCACGATACTGAGAAAAACAATGAAGAAACTTTGTAAGGGAAGTTGGAATTTTCAATCTATTGCCTGCCAGGCTGGAGAAGAGCTTTCAAGATTCTTTAGTCCATTATCTCTGGAAGAAAACTACACCATGACCAAAGCACACTACAAAAGGAAGTGTTGTTTTGGGGGACTTCTATTTCCAGTGGGGCTTACATCCCAGCAGGGAGCCATAGCAGCAAGAGGTAGGCAGGGCTGTGGGTACTGGAGGCTAAAACTCATACTAAACTAAACACAAACTGCAAACTGCAAACACAAAACAGAGAGTGGGGGGATGGGAGGAGGACTATAATGTGGATGCAGCAACTACTCTTAAAATCTTCCCACAGTGGCATACTTCTTACAGCAAGGCTATACACCTAAACAGAGGTATAGGAGGTATACCTATCAGAGCCACCAGTAGGGGTCCAAGTGTTCAAATGTCTTAGTCCATGGGAGACGTTTCTCATCCAAACCACCCTGACTGACCTCTCACCACCTCCATTCCATTTGCCCTGGTCCTCTTCCATAATATATCTACCTCCAGCTTCAAGTCCTGTATTTTTCAGCCATTAGGACCAATTACTGCTTCCTTTATGTGCTTTACTGTGAGGTTATTCATTGGCATAATGTTGGTGGCCATTCTCCAAAGCAAAGAGAATATTTCTTTTCCAGCAGCCATCAACTGTCAATAGTTCCTCATGTAAGAGTGGGACCTTGGAACTCTTCCTGCTCTATGGGAGAGCTCTCAATTGTCTTGATCCTATTCAGGTAGCCACAATTGCCAAATTCATCCTTGCCATAGCTATATCATGTCACTTTATGCTCGTTAAGAGACAATCCACAAAGAAGATACTACAATTCTAAATATACACGCTAAACACAAGTGTATCCATTTCATAATACTAGATCTAAAAAACACAGACTAAGCCCAATGCGGTGATAGCACATGACTTCAATACCCTACTCTCAAGCAATTTGTCAATACATGCTTAAATTCATAGTTTATTTTTGAACTATTTTTAGAATCTGAGAATTAAAAAGAGAAAGGCGTGTCCGTAACAACTCATAATCTTTGAGTTGCTTTGAAGAATGAATGCTAAGAAGGTGTAGACTTTGGGGACAAGCTGCCTTGGTGAGTCACGGCTCTAATATGTAGTAGCTCTGTAGTCTTCAGGAAGTTACTTAATAATTTGTGCCTCAGGCAGACTGTAACAGTAGCTCTTGCCATATACACTTGTGAGAACTAAATGGGTGGCTATGGAAAGCTGCTTAAAGCACCGTTTCCACAGAATCACTGATAAGCTTTAATGATTACTATATGTTGATGTCTATCATGAAGCTCAACTTTGCACTCATGACATTATCAGGTCAAGAATCCATGTGTCTTTATCAAAAATAGGTTTTGCATTCAAGCATCAGACAATGAATATCTTTCCTAAATTAGGAAAACTGATAACTCTATAAAGATATCATTTAGGAATATCTCATCATTTATATTTCTCCCCATCCCCAATTTAAGAGTGAATCTTTTTTTGGGGGGGGGTTATTTCTCTTGTTATAAATAGCTTTAGATTATTTTGCTTTTATAGGTAATTTTATTTACATCTCTAAGAAGAAGGATGATTTACGGAATTTGTATTCTTCTTGAATAGTTGAATTAACTAAAGACAATGCCATCTCAAATTAGATTGGCTAATTTGTTTTCCACTTTCTGAAATCTCTGTCTCAGCCACCTGCATGCACTTGGTTTTTGTTCTTTTGATAAGCTTATCCCCCACCATGCAGGGCTTCTTTGCAGCTTGATTGCCCTGTGTCAAAACTGCTGGGCCCTAATCATGAGCCGCTTTTCAGAGATTCAATTGCTTCCCCATAGCTGAATACTTCCATCCATCCACAGACTGTTACTGTCAGAATCCTGCTGCCTCCTTCTGTGAGGAGTTCCCAAGCTCTTTTTCCTTTAGCAGCTTAATGAGCACTTTGAGTTGTGACTACTGTTTACCCTGGGCAACCAGGGCCAGGAATCCCTCCAAGTCAGACTCCTTCTCCCAAATTAGAGAGAGGAGGAGAAAGTCCCCTTCCTGTCTCACCATTCTTTCTCCTGGCAGATCAAACAAATTCTCTCAGCCCTTGGAAACTAGCTATTACGAATCCTGCATCTCTGCCTCCTGTACAGAACCAAATGTAATTTTTGTGGAGGCCTGTTGTGACAGCAGATCTGTCACCTGCCAAAGTGACCAGGAAGGAGAAAACCTCCGAGGACTGCAGAACAGGAAAAATGAGTTGAGAGTACAGAAACCATTTACTTGCAAACTTCTATCTTCAAGATTTCTTTTTCACTTTTCCTGGTTATTTGCCTTTACTCCCTAAAGACAAATGGGGTATTGAATCACATTTTCTCTGTTACAATTCACAACGTTCTGGGCATTGCTGGATATGGGCTATATAGTAATTTGCTTCCTCTTTTCCTCCGCCCCACTTACATAAGAATCCATCTTTTATACACACAGGGGAAGTATCCCAAGTATTTGTTGCATTGTTTCCTTTCAGAATCCGTAGGTAGCATTGAATCTATCCAACTAGCATCGGCAGAGGGGCCAACTTTCTTGAGACCTATAGGTGCATTATTTGGATTTCTGCAACATCTCCATTAGGCACTGTGGGAGACTGTTAACCTCGTTAATCCTTAACCTTGTTAGCCACTGCCTACCTGTAGAATGAGAAAAAGGTGACATAATTAGTTTCTGGGACTAAATATTGATAGAATAAGCACTCTGTACACTATTGAGCAACTAGTGAGAAATTAGTGTGTTTCAGTCATTAATGTTGCTATACCCGTAATATTTAACAGGTTTATTTTTAAACTGAAAAGAAAATCATATTCTATCTTACCCATTTAAATCTCCATGCCTCCAGCCAATAGTTAATTAATGGCTCTTTTAATTGTCTGTAATTTTAGATATTATAAGATAGTTGGAGGTAGATAACCTGATAACTCTCCACACATTTATGGCTACATTTTTGTTCAGAATCGAAGTGGTTTGAAGGAGAATGACCTCAATAGACTCACATATTTGCATGCTTAGTCCTCAGTTGGTAAACTATTCAGGAAGAGTAAGGAGGTGTAGCTTTGCTGGAGCAGGTGTGTCCCTGGAGGTGAGCTTTGAGGTCTCCTAATCCCACACCGGTCTCTCTCTCTCTCTGGCAGCTGCCTGAGGATCAGAATGTAACAATCTTAGCTACAACTCCAGCATCATGCCTGCCTGCTTCCCGCCTTGATGGTCATGGAGAAACCTTATAAAACTCTAAGCGACCTCCCAACTGAAAGTTGTCTCTTAAGAGTTGCCTTGGTCATGGTGTCTCTTAATAGCAATAGAACAATAGAACAGTAACTAAGACAGGGATATTCTCTAAACGGTCAGTAATCAGAGATTAAGAAATCTTCCCTGTTTTTTTTTTTTTTGTTGTTTCCTGTTATCTTGCTAAAATTTTATTAGGCAAAAGATATATTTAGGGCCTTCTTTCCTTCCACTCAAAGCCAAATGCATTGTAGATCAAAGTATGTACCCCTTCAAGGGAAATAAAAAAGATGTATCAAAGTTCTAACCCTTGTGAATGTGACTTTACTTGGAAATAAGATGCTTCCTGCTATCAAAACACACACTTTTGTAGCAAGTTATAGAGAAGTCAAGCTGGATCTGAGCTAAGAGCTTCTTCTCTGCTGGCTAGCTTTCATAGATCAGGGAGGTGCTATTTGGCTGCTGGAGACGAAAAAGCATCCTGGAATTAACTCACATGTGAATCTTACAAAATACAACACAAAAGCCTCTTGGGCAAGATGGTCTGTTTCAATAGTGACACAACTCATATGGTGGTAACCAGCAGCTCTCTGATTAGATTTGAGACAGAAAAATGCATGCCTAGTATTATGAACCCACTCAAAAGCCCATAGCCAGAGAGGCCTTAGGTCCTAGAACTTTACTTTTGTCTGGCTAAATAGACAGGGCACCAAGCTTCTTATAAAATTTTATATTTATACCCATCAAAAACGCCACTTTCAGTCATTTTTTTAAAAATTTATTTATACTGCTCTCAAACAATACACCCTGACTGCAGTTTCCCCTCCCTCTACTCCTCCAAGTGCCCCCGACCTTATCTCTTCTCCAGATTCTCTCTTCTTCTTTTTCCCTTCAGAAAAGTGCAGGTCTCCCAGGGATATCAGCCAGCTGAACATGGCATAACAGGCTAAAATAGGACCAGGCACAAACCCTCATATTGATGCTGGAAGTGGCAACCTAGTGGGAGGAAAAGGGTCCCAAGGGCAAGCAAAAGAGTGAGAGGCATGGCTACTCAAGGTGATAAGAATACATGAGATTGGAATGGAGTGCTCAGCTCTAAACAAGACATTATTGCCTCCTCCTCACCCCAAGGCTCAGGGAGCATTGTGTAGAAGTGGAAGAAAGAAGGAAGAACAAAACTAAGATGAAGATCTGAAAAATGTTATCGTTTAGGCAAAAGAGCCAGTATAAATAAATACATTTTAAAAGGAAAAGAAATGGGATCTTTGAGAATGTGTTTATGATAAGGTCATAGAGATGGGCTCCAATACAGAATAACTTACGTCCTGAGAAGAAGAAAAAGTGGACCCTGAAACAGCCAAGCCCTGAGGTAAGGTGACATGGAGACATACAAGAAGGCAGTCATGTGACCACAGAGGCAGATATTGGAGGAGTAATGTACCTATAAGCCAAGGCTCCTAAGAATGGTTGTTAATTTGAGAAGCCAGATAAGACTAAGGAAGATTTTGCTTGTAGATTTCAGCCAGACTGTGATCTGGCTGACACTTTGATTACAGGCTTTCAGCCTCCAGAACTGTCACGGACAACACATTTCTGTTATTTAAAGCCACCTACCTTGTGGCCTATTTTTAATGTCAGCCCTAAAAAATCAATAGAGTTTGTTTCTACATCAACTTGACAGCCAGATACCTATCCAATGACTAGTGTCTTTATAAGAAGGAAATTTGTGAATGGACATAAAAAGGAGAAAGTCAAGCTAATGCGAAGACAACAAAGGCTGAAGGTTTATCTAAAGCTGCCTGCCTAGGAAGATACATATTCAGGCAACTACAGGAAACAGGAAAGAGGCAAGGCAGGATTTTCTCCCTACAGAAGAAGGAGAGGGAGTAAGGAGAGAGAGAGAAAGATAAAGATAAATGGAGAGAGAGTGGTACCTCCACCAACTTCATTTCAGGCTTGAGGCTTCCCCATATTAAAGATAATAAGCTTCTATTGTTTTATGGGTTAGGGATGGAGACCAGCACTAAAGCATTTGACAGGAGGCTGGGACCTCCATCCCCTCTACTGCAAATAAACAAATAAGATACTTGTCTATTGTTTTAAGTAATCTAGCTTGATGAGCTTTGCTTTGGAAGCTTAGGGATTCTGGCAATCTCCACCATCAGCATGCACCACGTCTTTGTCACATCATATACAATGCTGTGACAATTCTACGTTCCCCTGTTGGAAGCTGAGGAAATATTAACACTGATGCTTAATTTTAGACATGCCATCCTAGATTCTTATATGAGAGAGCATAAAGACATAGTCAAGTAAGAGAGAAAGACAAAAGGCAATACAGTGTGATCGACTAGTGGGCTGACTATTGTGTCACAATGAGCTCCAAAATAGAATTGGTATTCACAACTGGAATCAGCTCTAGACACAGAAAGATATACAGAAAGGCACCACGCCCAGCTATAGAGTACAGTCTGTGGGGACGACAGGGCAGAGGATATTTGCTCACTTGATTCCCTCCTATCACCTGTTCTCGAGTGCTAAAGTCACTTCAGAAAGATAACCCTCAAACTTCAGGATAATAAATACCTGACCCTTTTGACCTCAACTTGTCAAGCCAGATCCTACATTCTGTTAAAATTCATGGAAATCCAGCCTTAGTAGGAAAAGTCAGAAAATCACAAAATAGGGCTAGTTGCCACAGTTGGGCCTCCCAAGTAAATTACTAGTAGACTCCAGAGAATCTAGAACAATGTGGGTGAGAGAGAAGCCACAGTGGCTATGCTGGAGCTGGCTGATGACTGAGAGACGATGGCTCAGAGAGTATTGTGAATAAGAAACTGTCAGGTACATGGCCTGCTAGCTTTCTGACTGGAGGATCTCATCCTCCCCTTGTCTACACTGCAGCTCATCATAATTTCTCCAAAATATTAACTGAATTGCTTGCATTTCTTTGTAGACTCTCAGGACAGAGACCAACATTTTAAACATGATCTCTGAATTTAACATTGTGTTTCTTCAAGATCCTTACACAAAGCATCCTCGTGCAGATCATCCCCTTTTAGGCCATCCCCTTGTAGACCATCACCCTGCAGATCATCTCCTCGTAGAACATCCCCTTGCAGACCACCCCATGCAGTCTACCCCTCTGCAGACCATCCCCTTGTAGACTATCGCAGACCACTAGTGTGCAGTCCATCCCCTTATAGACCATCCCCTTGCAGACCATCCCCTTAGAGATCATCCCCTTAGAGACCATCCCCTGCAGACCATCCCCTGCAGACTATCACCTGCAGACCATCCCCTGCAGACTATCCCCTGCAGACCATTCCCTTAGAGATCATCCCCTTAGAGATCATCCCCTGCAGACCATCCCCTGAAGACCATGCCTCTGTAGATCATCCCCCTGCAGACCATCCCTTGAAGCTCACCCCCTTTCTTTCCATTGCAATCTCAGTGCTGGGTTTTCAGATCCTACTCTTTGCCAATCTGCATTCCACCATGCTTTTGTCTAGAGTGATCTTTCCTGTTGTCTTTCTTGTTTCACTGAGGTAATTCCTAATGTTCCTTCAGATTCCTGCTTATTTGCTGTTTCTTTAGAAAAAAAAAATTCTCTCCCCTCCCCAGTCTAGTTAATATAATCAGAGAGGAAGGAACCAGGCCTCCTCTAATTAAAAATATGCTAGTGCAATAGTTGGCGGGTTTTTTTTCCCTCCGTTTAACTCACTTAGGCCATGAACCATAAACCTGTGATTTTCCATGAATGATGTTATCTTAATGTAATATTTCATTCGGGTAATTCTCAACCTACCACTGTGATATGATTTATTTACTCGGATAACTTGGAAAAAATTGAGCATTGTAATGAATTCACCATAAACCCAGTGTAAATAAAAACTTTATGCCGCAGTACAACCTCATAGCTCATGCGATCCATTTGCATAATAGTCTTTAATTATAGTTGGAATATTGGAGAAATTCTAGACAGGGAGGGTACAATTCCAGCGTTCTGTGTCTGAAAGAGTTGGAACTGTATAATATTTAACCACACTTATTGTTTTATAATTGCAGGTGCTTTGTGTAGGAAATGATACAGTTAAAATATAATCCGTATTGCTAAATATTACATTCTATTTTCCATTTAAAATTATAGTGTAATAGAAAATTTAACTGTGGGACATGCTATCTGGAATGACTTATTAAACTCTGAAGTCTTGTTTGGGTCAAAATGATTTCCTTCATCAATATCTCTAATCTGCTACTGTGGTACATCAGTGATGGGACTATCTCCTTTTCCAGTTTACATGTCTTAACAGCCGGATACCCAAGCTACCAAGTGAGTATCACAACACGAACGTCTGAAGAAACTAACTATGGTGCATATTGGGACTGGGTGGGAGGCACAGGCTGGACAAGATATAAGAAAACATTATTAAAATTTAACCTAGGTCAAAGAATGTCAATGGCAAGAGAACAAGTAAGGAAATGGCAGCCATGCAGATAGAAGCAACTAGATAAAGCGTTTTGTGCTAGCTTTATATATACATACTATAAAGTGTGTATAAATATTTATATAATATGGGAGTACCAAGATTCCACAGAAGAATATTTAAAATATGAATCATCTTTTAATAACAAGCACAGATAGAGCATAGGGTTAGGAGATGAGCATTAGAAAGAGAATTGAATTTAAGAAAAGCTAGAAGGAATATTGAGAAGCTGGAATTGATGGGTTTGAATATGAAAGAGATATTTCATATCTTCAGACTCACTTGCAAGGAAAACATTGTCAGAGCTGGAAGTGGTTCCAGAATAAATATCCCATCAAAGAGATTCAGATTTTTTTATTAGAATTTCTGAAGTAATCAAGGCAGATCCTGATCCACCCTCTTATCTTAAAAGAAGACCTTAAAAAATTAGAGCTATGGTTCCATAAAAGTCCAATTCCAAAATGATTTTTTAAGATATCTAGAAAATCTTGTTAAAATAGGAAAGGAATTTTAAATATATCTTTCATCTAATCAGGTGGACTGTAGTCCACACTTATGTATAAAAACTTGCAACATACTTAAAAGGCATCAGGAAGTGTTAGATGTTTAGATGGCTCAGAGACAGCTCAAAAGCCAAGAGGACTCCAGAACCCAGATTTCTATGAGTAGGAAGGAAGATGAGAAAGCAACTACTAGTTTTTATGAGCAAGTAAAGATTTCTCACAGGCAGTGACAAGAGCTATAAAGTACAATGGACCAGAACATCATCTCAGTGAAAAATGGGCTCAGGAATCAGAAGTGGGCCTCAGTGAAAGAATTTTCTGAGAGCTGCCAGAAGGGACAAGGAAGCCTAACAAAGTATCCAACTCGACCTCAAAATTGCTAAGAGCTGGGAGATTTTGTGACTGCTGTTCTTCACATAGATTTCTAAGGCTATTGTTCCTTTACTCTCTTACCATTGTAAATTGTGTTGAAGATGGAGATGATTCTTTTTAGCTTTGCTCATGTATAAGGAAGAAGAAAACCACCAGGGTTGGGAGTATGTTTGCTGCTATATGACTGCACTGGCCCTTGCAGAACCCAAGTCCTGTGCAACACTCTCCAAAGTGGATTCTGACCTTGGCTACACAACTTGTGTTTCCAAATGCAACAAGAGCAGAGATGATGCTGGAAAGAATGGATATTGCCTAAGAATTAGGCTCTGCTATTTCTTGAAACAATTTTACAAGCTGTGTGGAGAGGGCTACACTAGCTTCCTTGTGAGTATGAGAGTACATATAGAGAGACAATCTTCTCAGATGCAAAGAGTAAGACTCCCAAAGTAGAAGAAATAAAATGAAAATTGATCATTGCAATTACCTCTCATTAAATGGTCTCTATCCTGTAAGAAAATAATCAACAGGTGAAGAGACAACCTACAGAATGAGAGAAAATGTCTTCTGAGGATTTTTACTGATAGAAATGAAAAAAATCGTCAAATTTTGCTCATGAGGTTTCAGATAGGAATGGAGATGTTAAGGACTGACTAGAGGCCGTTCATATTATGCACCAGCAAGGACGATGTCTATGATTTGTCTATGCACTAAAAATTTGGGGGTAGAGGAGTTAAAGGGTGATGGACTAGTTGATCTGGTAGAGGAAATTGCTAGGCGGCATGCCAGCACTTGGACTATGGCATAGATACTGCTACCTGTATCAAGAGTTGAGAGAATCTAGAGTATAATATGTGAACAACTTTGAACATGGAATTTGTAGAAATGCGGAAACTGTTGAAATTTTAGGGACTCCAGAAATAGATATAAACATTTGAGGACTGGGGACAGAGTCAAAGTTTTGGTCCCCAGGTGATAGACCTAATCAATAAGAGAAGAATGGATTATAAAACTGTGAGATAAATCAAGGGATCTGTTGATGTGTCTACACCTAAGGGCACTTTGGGAAATGGAGCATAGTTGGGGCAAATAGGGCATAGGGGGAGTATCACGCCCTTGGATGGTATTGTGTTCCTGGTATTTTCCTAGACCTTTTCTGCCTCCTTACCACCATGGAGTTGAGGCTTCTCCACCACATGCTTGCACCAACATCATACTCTTCCTCACTAAAGAGCAAAGAAAATGGAGCCATATACCTACTTACCCCAACTAGGCTCCATTTTTGGAAAAAAAGTGTGAACTTCTTCATTTTTGACAAACCATATTGAACAGAAAATCATCATGTTAAATGAAACAAGCTAGGCACTGAAACACAAGTCACATAGGCAAAGTTATATTTTGTATGTTTGATTTCATGCATACATTGGATCTAAAATGTTCATTTCAGAGCATTTGAGAGTAAAATGATTGTTATCAGAAACTGAGAAGAGTATAAGGAAAGCATGAAAAGAAGAAGAAAGGAGGAGAATGGATGAGAAAGGAAGGGAGAAAAGCTTGCTGGGAACTTTATCCATGAATACTCACTTATAGTTAGTCATTAATAATAAATTCTGGACCACTGTTTCATGGTGAGGTGACTGAAGATCACAGAAATATATTATACAGTTAAAAAAGCAAGAAAAAGGAGTGGAAAGTTTTCTCCGTGAGAAATATTGGAGAAGATAGATATGTCTATCTGATTTAAAAATTGTACATGGCATGCTTATATAAAATATAACATGATAAACCATTAGAGTGTATAAATTTGCTTTTATGTGTTAGTTAAAAATAAATTTTAAGTGCATGTATATAAAATTGGTAAAGCTATAAAATAAGTCTAGCTGAAAATAGGTCTAATGTTATCTATAGGAGAATTTAGGAAAATCTAAAATATCTCATTTCTGTGGGTGGCAGAGTACCATTATCTATTATCAAAATGTAAATTCTATTGCACTAAAAAAGGCCCATAATCCATAATCATTCTCATTTGTCAAAACACCCTTGCAAATTCAATTTCTAAAACAGATCTAAAAACTCTCTAAGCAGACACATAGTCACATAATCAATTCAATCTATAAATATTAGTTTATTTTAATCCAAAGCACTCTTTTACCTTAACAGATATTATCAACCATCTTATTTTAAAACAAATCAACAATTAATAATCAACACTGCAACCTCAGTGTTTACTGTGTAGCTGGTCAATTGTATCAAAATATTTAAAAACTTGTGGATAGGTATTTTCTCAACACAATGAGGAGTATAATAGCATTTGTAACAACTTGAATATTTGCATATCCACATTCCATTTTGCCTTAAATTGTGCCATTGAATAATATCTGGAAATGTCAACCCAAAGCTACCATCCATCACTGAAAACATTCTGAAACAAGATTATAAGCTTGTTGTTCCCATAATGGTGAAGGAAGTCAGCTACCATCTGCAGCCTTGGGTTCTTGGACACCATGTAAGTGGAAAGAGGGGAAAAATCGTTTATATTTATGTGAAATAAAACTTGGAAAATTAAAACATAGAAGGAAGAGAAAGTGAAAAGAAAAGTATAAAAGAGACAATATGACAGAGCAGCAGTAAAAGAAGCGGTGGATCCAAGTGGAAACGAAGAGGACAAAAGGAAAGAGAAAGATGACGAGTTTATATTAAGAACTCTTAAATATAAGGAAAATAACTAAGTTCATCAAACACTGACTGTAAACAGCAGAATTGCTTACTCCAAACCTGTATCTCAGATTCTACACTCCTGATCCTAAAATCTACTTCCTTCTCAAGTCATCAGGATGTCTTCTTTTTCTCTTATTTCACAATGTCCTTCAGAACTTGGAGTATAACGTGTTTGATGACCTTCAGCTCATGCTTTTATTCCACCTCCCCTGGTGATGAGTGTACACATTTCATCACCTGGACTTTCTACTTTGAGCTTGATTGTGTTGTTGTAGTTGTTTATTCTTTTTTAATGTTTTATTTTTTAACTCATAGTCAGGACCTTATATTTACACCTGTTGAATTTCAAATAAGCAATTAAGAAACTACAGTCTATCAAAATATTGTTAAACTGACATTCTAATTCCAAAATGATTCACAATTTTCTTGTCTTGTACCATTAACAAATGCCTAGCTGGAGATTTATATTTTCTTTGTAGCTGTTGGTGAAAGCCCTTGTGCTGGTTAGGTTTGTGTCAAGTTGATGCAGATAGAAATCACTGGGAAAGAGGGGACCTCGATTGAGAAAATGTCCCTACCTGATTGGCCTATGGGAAAGCCTGTGATGGATTCTTCTTTGTTGGTCATAGCTGTAGGGAAGGTCCAGCTCAATGTTGGCGGTGCCCATTCCCCAGGGGCTGGTAGCTCTGGATGCTGTAAGTAAGCATTTGAAAAAGCCATGAGAAACAAGCCAGGTAAGCAGTACTCCTCCACGGCCTCTGTGTCAGTTTCTGCCTTCTGGGTTCCTGCCTTGCCGAGTTTCTGCCCTCACTTCCCTGGATGATGAACTACAAACTGTAAAATATAATACTTTTTTTCATCTCTGTGGTGGTTTGAATAAGAATGCCTCCCCCATTGGCTCATATATTTAAACACTCAGGGAGTGACACTAGGATTAGGAGGTGTGGCCTTGTAGGGATACTTGTAGGGTTTTTGGAGGAAGTGTCACTGGCCCAAGCCAGTTCCACTATCTCTCTCTTCCTGCTGCCTGCAGACCCAGATGTAGAACTCTCAACTCCTTCTCCAGCACCATGCCTGCCTGTGTGCATCTATGCTTCCTGTCATGCTGATAATGAACCTCTGAAACAGTAAACAAGCCTCAATTAAATGTTTTCCTTTGCAAGAGTTGCCATGGTCATAGTATCTCTTCACAGCAATAGAATATTAACTAAGGCAATCAGCAAGTTGGATTTGACCATAGTGTTTATCATAGCTGTAGGAATTCTAAGACAGCCGTTGATGTGGCAGGATCAAAAAGAGTATTTTAAAGGCTCCTCTGTATTTTCTAAATTCTTCAATCAAAAGAATATGTTAGCTCTTCATTCAACAAGTTATGAAATACATCTTGATAGTGTCTAGTATTTACATATAAGATTATTTTTTATAAGTAAAATAAAGTCCTTGCCAAATATTTTATTGAAATATATCCTCACTATATGTACTGTATACAACTTATGATTTCCCACCTCGAACTACCAGCACAGAATATAGCACAAGCTTCATGATATTGCAATGGATTTTTTAATATCTTTCTTAAATACCAATAAGATGATTTTCACTGGTATATTTTAAAGTTATAAAAAAGTGTTATGAAACCTAAGCATATTTAGTTCTTAGCATTAGCTCAGCCATCTGTTTCATATACAGTATATTAGTAATTGAGGGACTCCACAGATGGTTGCGGGTATACCTATTTGTCTTCTTCTCAAGGAATATGAGCCTCTTGGCCACAACTGGGGGGTGAGGGAGCTGAACTTTACTCCACGCTGCACTCATAACAATCTTAGCAGAGGCATTATGCCATTGCTAATCCCAGTTTCACCTGATGTGCATATAAAATGTGAAGACATTTTCAGATCAGCATTCCCCAAAGTGCTTGTGTAATTTTAGTTCTTTTGTTTCACAGAAATTTGAGAAAACAGAATGTCTATGGCAAAAATCTCCGTGGAGAGTGTCAATCGACTTCTTTACTACAGTGTCATCGAAACACTAAGATTAACATTAAATTTGTCTCTCCAGAAAAGACCTATGATAGTGATTCCCAAACTTCCTAAGGTATAGGGCACTACCATAGTTTGTCTTGTGGACTGGAGTTCTCTGTAGCACATGCTAGAGAGTATACTTGGAGATCTGTCTATCATTTTGTTCCACGGGATTCAATCATTATATAATGACATCTCCTCAATCAGTTATAGAATTTTCATGAGAAAGGCAAAGTCCAAAGAAACTGAACACAAGGAATGGCTTCAGTAGATTTGAACAATCTAAACTAGAACTTGAAGTCTTTAACTCTGAGAACACTCAGTTCACTCACAGCAAAGCATAGCTTTTTTAGTCAAAACAAATTCAATGAACGTTATCAAAAAGGTGATATGATATGTTAGTATTATTGACTTTCTAGCCATTGGATCAACAATAAATTTCATACAGAAAGTGAAGATAAAAAAGTAAAGTAGATTTGATATAAAATAGACATAAATACATAATGATAAAAGACTGGTTAAAAAGGAAGTGGCCTTTTCAACAGGATGTAGTGTCGGAGAACAGAAAGTTTCAGCTACAAAGATGTTATGAAGACTGCAGTGAGTTATGATTTAACATATAATGAAAACTGTAAAGGGT
This sequence comes from Cricetomys ansorgei, assembly GCA_026225945.1. Taxonomy (NCBI): domain Eukaryota; kingdom Metazoa; phylum Chordata; class Mammalia; order Rodentia; family Nesomyidae; genus Cricetomys; species Cricetomys ansorgei. The sequence continues at coordinate 39,875 of JAMJFZ010003724.1, read as the reverse complement.
TGTCTTAAATGCTCTCGCAAAATGTAGAGACAATGTACATGAGAAGTCCATATGAAAAATGTTTTGTAGTAACTCGTTCCACAGCATGTATGGATGCCAAAGCATGAACCCACATACATCAATTTTTACTTGAAAATTAATAACAAAAAGTAAATTATGTCAAAAAGGACAAAAGAAGGCTAATAAATTGTTTTATTTAAATATTCTGGCATGTTCTGTTGGAGAATATTACAGAATTATTTCTTGTTTCTTATTTCAGAAAGTTTTGTCACGTTTCTGTTAACACAGGTATTAACAGAAGAATAGATTAGAAGCAGAGACTATCACTGACATCTTTTGGAAAATGTGGTTTATCTTTGATATAGGTTTATCCTCAGAGTATTGTTCAAGAGCTTTTTTGTTTTTTTCCATTTGCTGCCCCTGAGCACATTGGTCCTTAGGAAACTAGGAAGTCAATTCCCCTCCATCAAAATCATTTACAGTAATAAACCTCAGACTTCTTACAGATATAGTCAGTACAGCTTCCCACCTCTGGATACTCTTTTTAGTACCTTTTCAGGATAAGAACTCAGTAAGCACGTGCTGTTAAAGCTGTGAGAGGAATGGGGCCAAGTGCCAGGCATGAAGATGAAAGAGACCTCGTTCCTGCCCTCAAGGCATTAGTGCCCTGGTCACAAAGTGCAGCCTTCCAGTGTGGAGTGTGCAGGGAGAGTCTCTAGGGCACAAGCATTACCAAGCTGAGTGCCAGCAATATCATGTGCAGAGGATCACACTTCAGAGCATGTCTCCCTTCCTCGGCTCTAACATTTTCTCCTCCCATTTTTCCACTATGTTCCCTGAGCTTTGAAGGGAATGGTATAAATGTCCTGTTTTGGCCTGAGTTCTCAACAGCCACATATTCTCAGTACTTTGCCCACTTATGAGGGGTTCTTACCTTCTCTGCCCACTCCAAAAAATGAGCCTTCTCTGACCAAAGCTGAGTACACTAGCATAATACTGTAAACATAAATATTTGGAGGACAATTTGAAATGTCAGCATCTCACACTAGATGGCATTCTCTGTGAAGTCACAGAGTCTGTCTCTCCTACTCAACATTCACCCCCATGACATAGCAAGATATTTTCATATAGAAATATTGTTTATTGAATGCACAAGAAACAAAAGTTGAGAAATAAAAGACATGAGGAAGTAGACATTGCATGTAAAGCTAGGATTTCATCTTTTACACTTTAGTTGTATCAGTTTTATTGAAGTCCCATGGGAGAACCTAAATTTTAAAAGAGGAAGAGTATCTTATAAAGATTGTCATGAATACATGTTAAAAATTTATCAGAGTGAAATGAGACTAAAGAGCCCATTTAAAGGCTACTATAAAATTTCAGGAAATCGATGCTAGTGGTCTGAACTGGGAATTGACTACAAGACAGAAAAAGGCAAAGGATATGAAAGGTATTAAGAATGAACAAGTAGAAATCGGGGACTGTTTAGAGGTTGGAATGAAGGAAAAAAGAAAAGGAATTGTTAAGGTTGTCCTTAGGTTTCTGGCCTGGGAAACATGTAGCTAGTGTTACTGTGCATGGAGGCAGGAAAATAATATTGGAAATTAATATTTAGAAATTGACATGTTGAATAATAAGTGATTTTTGTTTGAAATGTCAATGGCTTATAATTTAGACCTCAAAATTTGGAAGTAAGAACAAGTAGATAATGAGCTTCTTAAGGAATTGTGTAATTGTGCTAGGACACAAGTAATATAAATTTCCCATCCTCAGGTTTTGTACGCACATTGCAGAGGTGTTATCATCATTATTCAGGCACAAAGGCACACATTCTGTAATCCCATCAACCAGGAGCCTGACACAGGAGATCCATGAGATGGAGGCCAGCCTTAGATACATAGCAAAGCAATGCCTCACGGGAAATAAAAGGCATCTACTTCATTACATAATTGTCACAATTGTTTATTTAAAAATTCTTATTTTCCCAGATAGAAATTTCTGTAACTATCATATAATTCTCCATCTCCCTCTCTATTTATTTATTGGTTATTCCACTGGTATATATTTGGGTTACAATTACCCTCTGGCTAATGGAAAATCTACAATGAATATAGGAGATTCTGCTCTATTCTGCTTTCGACTTTTGCAGTTATACAGAGGAATGGGATGAGCAGATCAACAGATAGCTTTGTTGAGAGACTCCCATACTGTTTTATGGCAGCTGCTTCATTTTATATTCCCATCGATGGTATACAAGGATCTCAAGTTCTCCACATTCTCACCAACACTTCTCATTTTTGGAAGTCAGTCATCTTACTTTCAAAACTGGGAGAAGTCATAATGAACTTTCTGAAGAACACACAGGGCTTTATTGACAAGGACTTGCAATATCGATATAATAGTCTGGAATAGAAGGTGGTTAGCAAGTATTTGTTAGATCAGAAGCCCTGCTGACAGATAATTCAGAGCATGGGCCTCAGAGCCTCAAAAAGGCTAGACCACAATCCCAGTAAGCATTGCTTCAGAACCAATTCAATCCAAGTACAAAGATGTATCCAGATGTCCAAAGAAGCAATCCTAACTTGGGGTATTTTTTTAGTTATTGAAATTTTATTCAGCACTGAAAACATGTATCTTGAATTTTGCTACTTCAGAACAATCATATTCCTTAGATACAAGTATTTCAAATACTTATAGAGAGCTGGCTTGCTTTTTTCCTCTGCTATAAATCTTTTCAAAGTGACATATTTTTGGTTATTTCAACCATTGCTCACATATCAGAGTTTCTGGGCTCAAAAGTCACATGTGACTTTTGACAGACACATTGACTTCATTTGATGAACTCTTTCATAAGAAAGCATAGAATGCAGGATGCGTCATTTTCGTGGAAGACAGGTGACTGTGGACATATAGTACTTGGAATATACCTTCAAAATGACTTTGAAGAAAAAAATCACAAATGCTATAGACTCCGCTTCCTACTAGCTGCCTCAGGGTCTCTGTGCCTGAGTCAGCCTGTCTGGCCAGACTACTCATTCATGTGTCTCCTGGGAAGCAAGCTTTGTTTATAAGTTATTTCTGGCTTACCTCAAGTAAGGAAGTTTGATTTAAATCATGGTTTTTAGGTTAAATACACAAAGTTATAGGTGGAAGGCAGATATTTCCACTTGGGGTAGACAAATTCTCTTTGTTTCAAAAATTTATCAATCAATAAATTTCTTGGAGTGAATGAAATCAAATGATAAATTAAAGTGGGCTAAGAAGAGATAAAAAAGTTTTTAAGTGTTTATAAGCATGAACTATTCCATATACTTAAAGCTTCATTATAGCTTTAGGCCTTGTGAATATGTAATCAAGGGTTACATTTTCACTTTTGAAAATGTGATAAAGAAAACATTTAATAAATATGTTAAATAAAAATAAGATTTTTTTTTTCTGTGCCTCTAGTCAATTCTCACATTATGTTGTCTTGGTATGGAAATTCATTCAATATAAAACATTCTATTTTAAGAGGAAGCAACTGGATTGAGCGCTTAGAAATTCTAGAATGTATTTTGTTTGTTAAAACATAGCTATGTACATACAAGTAAATAAATAAATGAAGGGAAGTAGATGTAAATGGCTACTTTTGTCTGAATCCAGTGTGGACTGTAGCCAAAAAGATGAATGAAATTCTGTAGCCTATCAGAAATTTAGTGAGTTTTATGAATGAATAATATTTCATTATATATGTGTACCACAGTTTGGTTCCAATTTAAGTTCTGAGGTCTTAGAGACCATCTCTCATAAGATGGTTTATTGACCACCGAGTATGGTACCAAGCATGACCATAACTGGATGAGATCAAACACAGACAGTGAGTGGTGATAGACTAGGGGACAACAAATTTAAAGAACAGATAGGGAGCTGGAAAGACAGCTCAGCATATGAGTATACCTGTGCTCAGTCAAGGACTGGAGTTCAGATCCCAGTGTCCATATCTGCTGGCTCACAAGTGACTGCAACTAGCTCCTGGGGATGGGAAGCCCTCTTCTGGACCCTGAGAGTACCTACAAACACATGCCACATGCCCACACACAAATACATGCACATGGGCAAATGCACACAAACACATGCACAAATGCTCACATGCATTCGCATGTACACAGGTACATGCACACACACAAGAATAAAGCATAAATATGCATCTTTAAAGAACAAATAAAGACAACCTAGATAGTTGCTGAAAGGACAGGACACACACACACACACAGAGAGAGAGAGAGAGAGAGAGAGAGAGAGGGAAGGGACAAAATGAAACTGTCAACATGCTGAATAACAAGGAAGGGAGGAGCACAAGTTGTCCAGTGAATTTGGAAAAAATCAGCATCATTACTCAAATTGATTTAATATATGGAGGATAAATGGAGACAAGATAAAAATAAGATGTAGATCACAACTCTTTTAAGAGAATTGATGTTAATGAAGAATGGGGTTTGTTGCAGTATTGTTTTTAGAGAGTCATTTACCATATAAGAATAAGTTTAAAGAGTGTAAAGTAATATATTGTCTTTATGTTCTTAAAGAAAAATAGATTTGAAGAGATTAATGATAATGTGGAGACAGGAAGTGAATAAATGCCACAAGAAATTATAAAGGTAGAAGCCCTCAGGCTCAGTCGGAGGAAATGGCCATAGGGAACAGGAGACAACTCTCTTTCCCTGGATATGGAGTAAGTAGTGAGCACTGATGGAGATACTACTGCAGGGAGGAGCAGATGGGAAGCATTGCAGAAGGTATTTCTACACAATTGACTCAAAAAACTGTTTAAAATGGAAAAATTAATATATGCAGAGATTAGACAAGCAGGCAAGACAGAAAACGTGGGTCTTCACAGGAAATGAGAGTCAAGATGACAGGGGAGTCTCTGAAGATGGTCAGGCGGTGAAGAGATGTCACAGCAAATGACAGAAGTCATAGATGGTGGCCAGCCAACTATCTAGGTACAGTAATTTTTATCCAGTAGGCAGGGAACCTGGATTGGTGAGGTAGATAGCTATATTGACCCATGGTTGTGGTCTTACTAAGTCAGTATAATCACCAAAACAAAAACAAAACATTTGAAAGCAATAGTTAAATAATAATTAAAAGAGGAAAATTTTGAATCTAGACTAATTAAGGACAAAATGAATTTATAAAAGAATGAAAAAAGAACCTAGGGAGAATAGCTTAAAGAAATAGACCACTGAAGTGGTAGACTGTTGCAAGGGAATAGTTTAGGATTTCTAATTAGAGTATTGTTACTATGATCACAACACAAGGCTTGGCTGTGGGCAGATTGCTGACATCAATGAAGGCCAGTTTCACTGACAGAGAACAGAACTTCAAGGGAGAGATGCTTACTGCATAGCTTCTGAGGTCATCAAAGAGGACAATAAAATTGAGATTAAATGAAGGAGGTCCTGGTTCTATAGTTTTGATTCAAGGATAAGTGTCATCATGCCGGAAGGCCATAGTAATCAGGAGAACAAGAGGACTGTGCTTGTGGATTACATAAACCTTGAGTGCCAGTGATTTCTATGAGTGTCTAAAGAAGCTTTGAGAAAGATGGCATTGAAGGGCAAGGGAGATAACTCAGTTGGTAAAGTGCTTGCTACAAAATTATGAAGACCTGAGTTCAATCTACAACACTCATGTAAAAAGCAAGGCATGGTGGTGCACACTTGTAATTCCAGTGCCAGAGAGGCAGAGACAAGCAAATTCCTGAGCCCTAGGTCCCAGTGAGGAATCCTATCTCAAAACACAAGGTGGATGACTCCTACAGATCAATATTCAAAATTGACCCTGACCCTCTGACTTCTAAGTGCATCTGTGCATGCATGCATGCACATACATACACACACACACACACACACACACATAAAATCCTGGGGAATTTTTCTAATTGATGTCATTTTTGAACTAGTATGTAGATCTAACGTGAATTGTTAGTGAGTAGTCACCATTACTTATGAACACAAGATCCATAACCTAAATAAACAATATGGTTATATAAAAAAACTAAAAAGAAATAAAAGCCATTCATAGAAATACCCAAAAAGTGGTATGAACAAAGAGTAGGGTTGCTTGTTTAGACAAAATGCAAACAGTGAAAGATCAAAAGGGAAGGAAGGAATATTACATTCACTATGAAGACTGAGTTTTCTCTGAAGCATTCCCAGGACAAGAAGAAGGGGAATAGTCTATGTGTGTGACTCCAAGAATCATGAAATCATAAACAGATCCTCAAGTTGAAATAGCACTTAAGATCATTTCTCAGATGCTATTTCTACTTACCCATAAATAAATCCTGGAAGATGTGCAAGGAAACTGAGAAATGAGTAGCTCAGCTGGCACAGTCCATACATGAGGACCTGTGTCCAATCCACAGAACTCATGTAAAAAATAGCCAAGCATGGTGGCATGAGTTTGTAATCCCAGAACTGGAGAGGAAAGATCCTTAGGATCAAATGAGCAGCCAGCCTAGCCTAGTGGTCAAGTTCTTAAACCCAGAATATACTGGCTCCTACAGAATGACAACTGAGGTTGGCCACTGACCTCCACATATGTGTACACATATGTGCCCAGGTACCAACATGCACATGTGCACCTGCACAAGCATAGACACACACGTGTGTACACACACACACACACACACATGCACATACACATTAAGAGATATGAGACGAGGAAGGAAACATGAGGCAGCATAATTCCCTGCTTAGTGTGTCTCCTTTGGGGCAGTTATGATGAACTAATGCTTGAGGCAAACCTAAAGTGAAGATGAGCAATGTCAAAAAGTTATTGACAATCTTTAGACAGGAACAGAGATGCTAAAAACAACATGACTCAGTGGAAGTCAGATGACTGCAAAGGCAGAGGGAGCTGGACAGGTGTAGTGAAACGCTTAGGAAGGCTCAGGAAGGACCCAAAACTCTTAACATAAGGTAGGTGGTTGAGACATTCAACCACATGAGGGAGTATAAACAAGGAACTTGTTTAATTTAGACTCTCGAAGTCAGGGGACAGATGTTAAATCACAGCACATATAAAGTTAATGTCAGCACGAAATACTCTATGAGCATTTTGGCACTCACTCCTTTAGACAGTTGACTGAACACACACACACACACACACACACACACACACACACACACACACACGTACTGCAGACACAAATTGACTTCCTGACAGCTCAAGCTTCTATTTTTCTATTTTCAAAGGAGTTAAACAACAGATATAGTGAACGGTGTTCTAGCTCAACTTCTACACAATGCACAGCAAAAATTACAGTTTGTCTGTGGGTTTCTGGAAAGCCTGGATGTAAGGAGTTTCTTTCTCCTCTATCCTCTGCCTCACTCTGAGGAGGTCTCTCTTGAGCTTGACAATAAGGTTTCTATGTTCTTCCAACAAAAGCCAGACCCTTACGCTGGCACTTAAAGGGCCTGACACATCCTATCTCCTCAGTTGTCTTTTAAAAGTTATACAACAATCACAAATAAACCAGTAAGTCTCACTCTGACAAACTTTCAGATGGTGGTATAGCCCTTGACTTGCTCCTGATGATGCTAACAAAAGTCTGACATTTTTTCCAATGAGTATCATGTGTCTCAGAATAGCTGGTTGCTCTTCATTTTGTAATTTCTGATGAAGAAGACCTCATCAGAAACCTGATTCTGTAGAATATCTTAGTACCTAAGTCTCTTTCAAAAGGAACGCATAAGGCAAATCCCAAAAGTGCATTGATTTTCAGCAGTGACTTTTACATTTATGATTCTTTTTCTAGCTGTCTTCAAACTCATGCCTTTCTTCAGTGCTCACTGCTGTTGCAATCTGTGTCCTTGTCACTCCTTGCCCAAGTTACAGTCCATTAAATGGTTCCAAGGTTCCAGGACTTTCCTTTCTTTATTCTAATATAAAATTGACCAGAGCTAATTTTATACCTGTCAGTTGACCAACAGGAAAGCTCTGGGAGTTTTTGCCTTCCTCCAAGACACTGGTATCCTCAAACATTAATATCTCACAGACTTGATCACAGACTTGCAGTGTTGTGTCTCCTGCTACAGAAGGCCACTTACTGGGCTAAGATTACATTCTGTGCTTTTCTTGGTTTACGTGTTGGGTTCTTTTTGCCTCTTCTTAAAATTCAGCTAAGTTTTTATCTCTTCTACCTTTGTTGATTTCATGCCTACTCTTCTGAAGTCATTGCTGTCTTTGTTATTTATTGTTTGTTCTCTCCCAAAGATTGTATTTTTGAAAAATAAATGGTCTTCCTTTGAACTACTAATAGGAATGCAGCTCATGGTGACAGGTGATCATGCAAACATGTTGAGGGCAACATTTCCTTTTGTAGAGGGCAGAGGAAAAAGAGTCTTAGTTGACTAGGCAAAGTTCATATTTGACCTGGAACACAAAGGAGGAGTTTCCAGGATAGCTTCTTGCAAGCATGGAGTTCAGGACTTTTACATCACTTTGGATAAATATCAGTGTTCAAATATCTGCCTGCCTGCTGTACTCCCAACCCTCCTTTCTCCAGTGAAGCCACAAGCTTATGACTCACCTTTCTGTCATTCTTGTGTTGGAGGCTTCTCCATCCTCAACCAAATCCCACTGGCTTTCCTGCTAAAGTGGAGATGAACATGAATCGTCATAAATCATCAGGAAAGATGTAAGCCAATTAAAATTGTGAGCCATTAGGATACAAATCTAAATCAAACCTGCTTGAGTTGATAAATTATTGGTGCTCTTCCCTTGAGGTAAGGGTCATGTCTTGGCACACCCTGGGAGGTTGAATATATGTTAAGTCAAGAATACATTTAATACACCTAACCTTTCATCCATCAGTTCTCACCATCATAACTGACTGGGAGCTAACTTTTGCTGCCAATACCTATCATCGTGGACCAGCGTGGCATTATAGATTGCTAGCCTGGGAAAGCATCACACCTCAGAATTGAGAACACGATTTCTGTGGAAAGCAGGCAGATTTTGAACCATGATAAAGCCAAAATCAAAATGACAAAGGAAGGATCACAGTTTTCATTCACAGACAGCATTGTTTCTGCAGGAATTTTTTTTTAAAGATCTATATAATAATAGTTAGATCTAAGAGATCTTAGCAATAGTAAGTGATCCGGGATCAAAGCAGAGAAATCAATAGCATTCTCTGCAGCAAAATAAAAATGGCTCTGTAAAAAGCAGGTGTCATTTGCCTTAGCATAACACTTATAAAATATACAATAATCTTCTCTCTCCGAGGAGAGTACTGAGCACTATCATGCTCACTTCTTTGGTTTGCAATAATGCACAGCCATGGATTCAGTGGTTTAACCAAAAAAAAAAAAATCATATTCCTGATAGAACTAAAGACTATAAAATCCAAGAGCAAGATTCTAGCAAGCTAGGCTCTATTTTGAGGTCTTTTCCCTTGTCCTTCAGGTTGCTGTCTTCTTGCTTCAGGGTCACTACTTGACCTCGTCCATCTTGATAGCCCGACTGACTTGACAATGCTGGTCCTTCAGTGTGGAATCATGACCATCTAAGAACAAGAAAGAGGTATCTGCTATTTCCAAGGCTCACTCATTTCATTCTCCTCTCTCCTACACACTGACAGCCACTCATTTATATTACTCCAGAGTTGGGGCTAAGAGAAAAAGCAGGGAGAGACAAGATGCACTCTCAAGAGGGCTGTGGCTATCAGGCTCTCCTGACCTTTGGCTTGCAGAAGGCTTGAACTGGCTTCCTCCTCTGTGAGATTGGTTCTTTATTTTATTATGTTTTCTGTTTAATGTGTGTTGGCACATTCATTTGTGTGATCATTTATGCATATGTGTGTATGTGAATGTGGAGGCCAGTCAACAGTGTTCTGTGGTCTCTCTTCATCTTGCTGAGACAGGGTCTAGTGCTGAACCTGGAGCTCACTAATTTGACTAGACTGCCTGCCCAACAAGCTCCAGGGATCCTCTGTCTCCACATCCTTAGTGCTCAATTGTGTGGATGAATGTGTTGGCCTTTTACATGGGCTCTAGGAGTGCTCTGGTCCTCATGCCAGCATAGCAAGCTCTTTACCTGGTGAACCATCTCCCCAGCCTAAGGGATCTCCAGTTGAGAACATCTGACTTTATTTCCTGAATGAAGTGATATCTGAAGATTGGCTGGATATTAATCCCTCTCTCTCTCTCTCTCTCTCTCTCTCTCTCTCTCTCTCTCTCTCTCTCTCCCTCCCTCCCTCCCGCCCTCTCTCCTTCCCTCCCTCCATCCTTCGCTCTGCTACACACACATACACACACACAGTGATGAAAGATAAAATCTTCAGCTCTTCAGCTTCTGTATTAATGAGAGCAAGTCTAGTCTCCTTGAACTGTCTTTGAATTGGCCATATCAAAAGCTAATCTTGCCTAAGAAATCTTGCCTGAATAGGATACCCTTGAATGGACCACAGAAAAGAAATCTATCTTCTCCATTCCTCCCAGCAGAGCACATTTTAGGCTTCTCTGAAATGGGTCAAACTGTAGCATAGGAACCCCATGAGGCAAAATTTAAATGCCCAGTTTGATACTACTGATGGCTTACTAGGCTTACAGTAAGAGACAAAGATCATCTTCCTTCCCCTAGATCCAGGGAGAGAGGGGAGAGAGGGAAAATATTGCACTCTCTTTCTGATAGCCTTTCAACCCTTCCAAAGAGTTCTGCTTTGGTTTCCCCTGCTCAACCCCTTCATATTTCATAGATGCTTTAGTAGACACTTTCACCAAACATGCATGCACCTTGCCATTGTTCACTTTAACTTTTAAAGGGTATGGTTGTTTTTCAACTTCTGATTTTGTTCTTTGTTTGCTGAAATCTTAGCAGGGAATGAATCGCATGCTGATGAGTTTTTACTAGTGTTTTCAACCAGGTCATACCACACCTCCACAAGCAGACAGCTCCTTTATCCTTGAACTTCTTGGAGTTTTGCCTGTTGTTTTTTATTGGTTAACCTTTGGTGGAGGAGGATAATAGAAGACTGGAGGTGTTTACCTCAAGTCTTTCTCTTTTTTAGTCTTCCAAACATTATTCTGCATCTCTTACCCACTGTGAATTTTTCTACAAAGCTCCTCTTTATGAAACTGTGCCTTCATCATCCATTTGCTTTGTTTTTTCAGATTGCAAGAGATAAAAATTAATCTTATAAATAATACAATCAGAAAGAAAATAAACTAATTCTTATCCTTCTTTATACTATCTAGTAAAAGGCTTTGTTCAAAGTTATTTGACAAATAAGATAATAAATACAACAAAAAATGTGTTTCCAAATAATATAACTATTAAAATGGTGTACTCTGTGAAATATTTATGTGACAGCTAAGAAATTGCCTACACAATGAAAGAAAAACTCAATAGCTTTTCTTACTTAAGTTTTTGATAGTGCATGAATAAGTTTATATGTGGGTTTGATTGTATTATCAGAAATTTTCAATTTTTGAAAATCTAAAGCTAGTATCTCTAGTAAGACAATTGCTTTCAGTATGAAACTCTATCTGAGCAAATAACTTAGACATCTTGAAGTTTGCTTTGTTTCTGTGTGATGTGATTATTTTGTCTTAACAACTGTGTACATCCCATTGTAATTACTGTCAGCACTGAAGGATAACAACTCCTCAGTTAGTTTACCAATTACACGTTAAATTACTACCCTGAATGAGCCTAGTGGAAAAGATCCATTTTAAAATCCCGTGATCATTCTTTGTTTCCTCAAAAAGAACAAAAGCGTAGGGACTATGAGATAGCTCAGCTGGTAAAGATGGTTGCAGCCAAGACTGAGTTCCTGAGTTTCAGTTTCCAGACACCTTCATGTAAAGAGAAGTCAGGCTCCTTCAAGTTGTCCTTGGACTTCCATGTGCATACCATGATATATGCACACACACGCACACACATACAGACACACACACACACACACACACACACACACACACATATGCACAGGTGTGGACACACACAAGAAAATAAATAATATGAAATTTAAAAAGAACTAAAATTGGTCACCAAACACAGACATAAATACCATATTAGCTAGAAAACTACCAACTACTCTTTTTGATATAAATATTGCTTATTTTAACACATCAAATACTTCTGAGTGTGTAGTACTTTTATATACTGAATAGAATGTAAAACTAAAATAACTTTTATAAAGTACAGGGTATAGAAAAATATTAAGGACATTTATAGATTGGCTACAAATAAATGGACGCTTTTCCCATGAAGAAGCTCCTTTTTAACTTGGTTTCTCTTTACTTAATGAAAATGTACATTTTGTCGTTCCTGGATTTATATAAAATGTTATCATAGGGGCTTCTCAGAAGAGTTGGCTTGGTGATAACCTAGTGACTAATTAATTGTTTCACTATGTAGAGAGGTTTAGGATACAGTGGCTGACAATTGTCTAACAAAGACAACCAGAAAGAACAGAAAGCAGTCAACAGCAGTGCGCAGTGAAACACACTTGACTACTCTCCAGAAAACCTTTCTGAATCAGTTATGTTAGAGCTAACCCTCTGCCCCAGGATTGCTCTAGGCATACGTTTTTACTAAGAACTATGAAGCCTGCTGAGGGATTTGAGGAAAAATGTCTTCATTCTCAATAGAGAAACACAAGGAAAGATAATTTATCAACCTTTTCTGGTCTGAATTAATGCAAAGAGGTTATCTGCCCACAGATCTAACAAAAAAGACGTCACCAGGATGACAGAAGAGAGAGGGGACAGAAAAATATCCTGAATGCCTATGCTGTCCTGCCCTTGAGTAACTAAACCAGCCTGTGCTGGATTCCATCCTGCCTCTTACTTTCATGGAAAATAGTAATTTCAACCTTGTTTATGCTATCTGTGAAAGAATTTTTACTACATGTTGAAAAAATACCTCAAATAACTTTTTAAAATATGAGGAAGTATGGGACAGAGTACAGAAGACAAATGGGACTGTATGTTTCAAAGGGGGCCTATAATGATGATATCATCAATAGGCACCACAAGGGAGGGGCTTCTGTGTAATAGAATATGAACTTTGTTCTAGCAGCAATTAGAAAGGTCCCTGCCTTGAGAAGGGCATACTTTCTTCCCAGACACTGGCCAACCATGTTTTAGTTGTGCAGCATATACCAGAATTCAGAATCCTATAAACTTATGTCACTCCCATTACCAGGGCTTGCTTCTGACAAAGGATTTCTGAAAGTGATACAACGTCTCATCTTAATACCTCACTGCAGAATGATCTCCCTCCTATTTTAGGGTCACTCCTTTATATTTCAGTTCCCTAAGCATTTATTGAAACCTAGCCTGGCGTCTTGACTCTCTCATTAGCTTTGAGAATAAAATTACTATGCAAAGGGATTTGGTCCTCATTGGGACATGTTTTCAGTCGATGAAAACTGAACTCTAGGATGCATTGTAGTGTTGAAATTTGTGATACAAGTAATAAAATGTTTGCACAATCAGTAGGAAGATCAATACAAACTGAAAGAGGTGACCTTGAACTTGGCTTTAAGAATGAGTGAAAAATTTATCCAGTGCTGATCTGGATAGCATAGGCATAAACGTTATGTACTGGTTTTTGAAACTGACACAAGGACATTTTTTGAGTTATTATTATATAATAATAGATCTCAATATATTGTGGTATTAAAGGAAATTCTAGAACCAAGTGGGCATTAAGAGTAAGTTTAACTTTAATGCTATGTATGCTGTATTTTTAGAAAGATCTATTTTTCACAGTAGGTTTACAGGTAGTACCATTCTACATGTAGTGAAACTAGCTATTGTTAAAATCAGTTCGAAGAGAATTTTACCTGTTGGCATCTCTTGGAAAAAAAAATAATCTAGCAGTTTATCTGAGGTATAGAATGGGTTAGATCTGGTTGTTTCTGCAGTCACACCGGCACACCACAGCTAGACAGTGCAAAGGTCAACACAGGCAAAACCATTTGGGTCTCAGAATCACTGAAGGGTGAAGCTCGGGGTACAGCACAGCACTTGTGATAGTCCGGGTTACAGTCTCTGCATCCGACACCACAAAGGACCACGGAAATAGAACAGCTAGAGAGTGCACCAAGATGAAAGCCGTAGGGACAGAAGACTTCCTGAACGAGATACATTAGTCCTCATCTCAAGTGTGGAGTCTTCAGAGAGAAAGTAAATGGAGAGGGTCCAGCAGAAAAGGCAGAAAGACAAAGGGTGAGGTCACCCACAAACACGAAAGGTTGCTAACAATTCCAAAAATGATCTGACCCGGCGTGACCACCTGCTCTTACCAGCAGAAATATCAGCCTTATTTGCATTTTCTACTTTTTTCTCTCTTACAAAGAATGAGGAGAAGGTGCATTAAGCTAAAAGTTCTTTATCTTCGGAGAAAGCTAGCATTAGCTGAATATGTTCTTAATATCCTGTGCTTTTCTCTCTTTGATCGAGTAGAATTGATTTCAAAGCAGCCCATTTTTTAACACAGACTCACACCCTGTGAGACTGAACCAAGTGTTGGAAAGTCAGAAGCACCCTCCCCTCAACGCTTCTGCTGACTGGCCTGGTCCAAATGCACAAGGCAGAATATGGAACAGTCACATGCGTTTGCTTTAAACCTCGGCCGTGTATTGTTTATCTGAAGTAAGAAAACATGAAGGTTATCAATTCTCCTTTTTGTGAAGTTTTGCTGAACAAAGATTTATTACCTGGCGGTCTAGATTTTTAAGAAAATTATAAACTCATCAAAACTCTCCCTGGAATTAGACACCTTTATGACAGATGGGATGTATTAATTCTGAGAGTCCTAATGTCTTTCTCAGATGTCATATTGGAACACTCTTGTTCCGCTGATTGGGGTTCAGCCCTGTGAATCCTAAACTAAGCAACCTGTATGCCCACATACTGAAAGTTTACCTTGTCTTCATTTTTCTCTTCATAGCTAATATTTTAATATTACTCTCAGTCAATCATCTTTTATTTATCTTTAACTGGTTTAATTCAATTTCCAACTTTGATCCACTGGTGTCCTCAGAGTTATCAAAACCACTGAAAATGAGTTCACACACATTTGTATGAAGTATTTCTTCAACTGATCTCCCTGTAGCCCTTAAAATGATTGGTACTTCCCCTTAGAAAATATCTCCTTACTTGCTGTAAAGTATAAATAAGATAAAATTTAACTTTCCTAATTCTTTGTGAAGACCTTTTGTGTCTCTTTCAATTCATTATAACATTCTTAATTATTCTAAATTGGTTATAGTAATTATTAATTAAATCGTCATTTATTTCAAAGTCTGGTTTAAAACTCATCGAAGATGAAGTTATCTTGCATGGTTCTTCTGTTTGTCCTTAAGGTGGAAATCTTCAGCTTATGTCTGTTCACATATTTCCCGTAGGTGATTTTATCTCAACCTATCTACAATGATCTTCAAACTTACTGATCCAGGCAAGATCTCACTCAACAATCGATAGTAGCTGAAAGTTATAAAATGAAAAAATGAGAGGTTTCTAGAAAGAAAAGGTAACATTACATGAAGAATAAAGAACAATAAAGCACATTTCAGCAATGTGTGGTGCCTCATACCTACAAACCAGTGCTTGGGAAGAAGGGTAGAAAGATTGCTGCAAGTTCAAGGTCAGCCTGGGCTACAGAGGGAGAACCCATGTAACACACTCATATACACACCACCACAACCACTACCACCACCACCAATAACAATGACAAGAGTAAAACAATAAAGCAAAACTTTGAAAAATGTAAGAATAATTTCATATAAATCCACCAAATAATGTATAACTTTTATAACCTTGTTCAATTTAATTTTTAGCTTTATTTGTGCAGAGAATCATTTATTATTTTTTTATTTTTAAGATTATCTAATTTCTTCCTTCTCTTTCCTTCTTCTAGAAACTCCCATATACCTGTCCTTTCTTTCTTTCAAATTCATGGCCTAATTTTTAATTGTTGTTACATCACATATGAAAATGGATATATATGTGTGTGCATATATATGTATTTATAATTCACATATATGTATGTGTGTGTGTGTGCATGTGTTGTAGAAGTTTATTTTAGTTATGTTTAAAATGGTTTTGTGCACTGTTGGGTGAGGGGCTCCCTAGGTCTTCATACTTTGTATTGTTTCCAGGTGTTAGATTTATGTGGGGGATGTTTGATTGCTTATGATCTGCACCTGAGGAGTTCTGAATCAAAATAAAACACCTGAGCTCAGATGCTCCAGGTTCAACTGTCTAGTATGGCACTGGCCAGGATGGTGGTTCCCTCTGCTGAGGTCTGACAAGGCTTACAACTATGAATATGCATGTCCCTTGTCAGTCTTGGTGAGCTACAAATGATGCCCAATGTGCGAATCATGACATTACACCAGCTAATCAAACATGGAAACAGAGAAGAAGAAAAAGAAACTCCAGACCTCACAGAGTCCATTTTGTTTTGTTTTGTTTTGTTTTCTGAAAACCTTTCCAGATACTGGTGAGGTGAGGTGGTCCTGATAAGACCCATCTGCTATGGTGATGAGAACTCCAATCCATGAGGGAACTCCTCCTGAAGACAAGATAACCTGTTATTTTTCTTGAAAAGCACATTCCATCTTAAAATCTGGAAAGTATTTCCTCAGGGTCAGAACACAGAAACCATCTTCCAGAACTGGCCAAGATTGTATCTTGTGCTAGTAGCTGAACTTGGTACTGCAAGAGTCATCCAGGTGATGCTTGTTTTGAAATTATGAAGGGGTCATTGGAGAGCAGCTGAGGCTTGGCAGTATGGGAGGCCAGGAGAGACTATTGTTGAAGGTTCAGCCTCAGTAGCAGTTAAAGACACAGATTGAAGGGATCATAAAGAAAAGTTGAGGCTTGGCATGATGAAAAGAGCCCAAGGGAGGCTATTGATGAAAGTGAGGCCCAGTTGCATCAAGGGACCCAGCAGTCTGAAGATGCTAGTACCATGGGACAACCACCAAGAACAGCAACAGCAGGGGAGGGAAGCCAGCCAGAGTCTGCAGGGCAAACAATATGCTGCAGAGGGTAGAGCCAGAGAAGTGACCCAAGCCCTTTGGAGGAACCCAGAAGATCATGAGTAAATTCCAGATATTGGATATTGATAATGTTTTTCTACTGTCCAACCACATTGTGAAAAGCTTGATAGATGTTTGGTATTATGTGGTCCTGTGCATAAGAAGCCTCATAATTGAGGCTTCAATTGTTCTTCTTTTAAATAGCTTTGCTTGTGTAGTCTTAAATTGTGTGTTGTAGAGATAAAGCAATTTTTTGTCTTACACAGAAAAGGGGAAATGTTGTAGAAGTTTATTTTTAATTGTGTTTAAAATACTGTTTTGTGCACTGTTGGGTAAGGTCTTGGTGATTTGAATTGTCTGAAGGTGTTGGATTTCTGTGGGGGATGTTTGATTGCTTATGATCTGCACCTGAGGAGTTCTAAATCAATTAAAAAAAACACCTAAGCTCAGATGCTCAGAATTCCATTGAGCATGATACCTGCCATGACAGTTGTTCCCTCTGCTGAGGTCTGGAAGGGTTTGCACCAATGAATATGGCTCCTTGTAATTCTTGTGAGTTACATAGTAATATGTATATTCCTAAATACAGCCTTACCTGACTGGCACAATAATATTATTTGTATGTATGTTTTTAGGACTATTTGTCAATGGACAACCAATTGGTGTGCACTTCCCAAAGAAGCCACCTCTCCTACTCCCAGCAACCTCAGTTGCCTATAGCTCTTTGTAGGACTGAGACTGTGGGTTTTCCCCTGTTCATTTTTTGCATGTTCATTGGTGTCATCCTTGTTCAGGTCAGGTTTGGACAGTCATGTCCATGAGACTTTACAGGTAAAGCTTCTCACATTACTAAGAAACACAGTCTTACAGCAAACTTCCTGATTCTCTGGCTCTTACAAACTTTCCACTTGCTCTTCTGGAATGTTCCCTGAGCCGGAGGTACTGGATGCATCCACCAGGAATGGGCACTACAGCTTTATGTTTTGATTGGTTGTCCTTTTCTGTAGTGGTCTCCATGTATTGCATAGAGAAGTTTGAAGATGAGCCAGGGGGAGTACATGGGAGGGTTTGGAGGTAGAAAAGGAAAGAGGGGAAATGATGTGATTATGATTTCAAAAATAAAAGAAATAATTTTTAAAATACTAGCTCTTAAAATAATAATATTAGTTATTGCTGAAAGGAATTTGTTGCAGAATTTTATTTTTAGTTGTGTTTAAAATAATTGTTTTTGTGTAGTATTGGAAAAAGGGATGAATAGGCCTTGGCATTTTGTATTGTCTGAAGGTGTTGGATTTCTGTGTGGGATGTTTGATTGCTAATGATCTTCACCTGAGGAATTCCGAATCAATAAAAATACCTTTGGTCATATGGTTCAGGTTTCACTGTGGGTATGGCACTGGCCATGATGGTGGTTCCCTCCGTAGAGGTCTGGAAGGGCCTGCACCTATGAGAATACCTCCTTGTCATCCTTGCTGAACACACAGCAGGTTACTCCTACAGGAATTACAATTTTGTGTGATCTTTAAAAGCCAATAAATTTAGGAAATTTATTGTCGATTGTGCTGATTATAACAGAAAATACCAGTTTTCTAATTACAAGACCTTCTATGATAGACCAGGAATATTCTGATTGTATAAAACCAGAAATACAATTAACATTTAAGGTTGAACCTTGAAAAGAGAATAAGCTTCTGTTGGATAACCTTTGAATCAGACGTTAGTGAAAGAACACTGTGTTGACTAAATTGATAGGAGACAGCTTTAGGGAGAAATAAGAGCTGACATCCTGGTCTTGAGAACAAAGAAGCACAGGTGGCAAGCGTCAGAATTCAGAAACTGGCACAAACTCAGTAACCAAGCACAGCATTCCACAGGGAGTCACTGCTTGATCCTTTAAAAATGCTCTGCACATTCCTTTATGAGTTTTTATTAGCAATCTCAGCATTGCTGTGAAAAACACAAACTTTCTACTTTCATGATATTTTCAATAATGTCTGATGTGAAGCAAATCACATTATACTATTTCCATAAAGACAAACTTAAAACAGAAAGCCGACTTCAAATTTCTTTTATTGTTCATTTTATTCTTCATGGCATTCAAACTCTAATGTACTTTCTAGATAAGATACTACACAGATTAAGAGGATCCCGAGAAGAAATCAAATTTGTGTGGATTTTGTGGGATTTTCCACCTTAATAGTGTTTCCTGGGAGATTAGTTCTTTGCTTCAAGGGAAACTGCAGAAAACTGGATTTCAATGCTCATCTCTGACCCTCAGTGTTCAAATGGGCCTGGAGGAGTCAGGCAGTGAGGAGGTCCTTACCACCCCTTCCTTCTCAGACAACACTCAAGGCTCTGCCACTACACTCTGCACTTTGAAATCGTAGTGTGATGACCTATGATCTTTTTCTGTTCTCAGTGGCGTAAGAGATGCTTGGTTTGTATTAAAAAAAGTTTCAAACTACTGGCTGAAATTTTAAACTACAGTTAGGAGTTTGGACATCATTTATATTTCTCCAACATGCCTACGCTTGGAAATAATGTAGTCCATTTTGAAAAAATCTTATGGTTTGATTGAAGGCACTGCAAAATGATCGCTGATACACAAAGCTAACTGGCATCTCAGCTGCAGATTTAGCAGTGACAACTCTGTTCATCAATCACTTCTTAATGATTTGATTCACTGTGAAATCTAAACTTTATTCTGAAGGTAAAAAATTTTTTTCATCTTTTCAGAATATGATTGTTACCTTCTGCTCTAAATGTGGCAGCCTAGAGTCACCTGAGAAGGGAGACTTCATTCAAGGAAGGACCAGGTCATACTGTCCCATGGGCATGTCTGGAGGAACTGACCTGATTGTTAATTGATGTAAGAGAGCACTACCCAATGTAGGCATCACCTTTCCCTGGGCCAGCGGTCCTGGGCTATATTAATTACGTTTCTATTGCTGTGAGGAGATACTATGATCAAGGCAGCTCATAAAAGAAAATGTTTGTTGGGACTCATGGTTCCAGAGGTCCATGATCTCTATGGCAGAAAGCATGGCAGCATCAGGCAGGCATGGTGGTGGAGCGGTAGCTAAGAGATTACATCCTAATTTGCAAGTTGGAGACAGAAAGAGATAGCTGTAAAAAGCATGGGCTTTCAAAACCTCAAATCCCACTTCCAGTGTCTCACTTCTCATAAGACCGACCTCCGAATGCTTCCCAAACAGTCCCACCAAATGGGGAACAAGTTTTCAAATATGAGCCTATGGGAGCCATTCTGGTTCACACCACCAAATAGACTTTGTAAGAAAACTAGTCAGACATGAACCTGTGAGCTAGCCAGAAAAGAGCATCCTCCATGGTTTGTGCTATATTTGGGGGCCATGAAGTGAGTTCCTCGGTCGGTGGTATTGCTGTGTGGGATAACAAGCAGGGCTGCCTGGAATTCCTACCTTGACTTCCCTCAATGATGGACCCTGATCTGGAAGTGTACGCCAAATGAATCCTTCCCTAACCTAACTTGCTTATCCCATGATGTTTGTCAGAGCAACAGAAGGGAACCTAAAACAATGATGTACTAAGAAAGGGGCGAGAAGTGATTTCTCAGCTGACACCAAGCAGCATGAGCTAACCCAGGCGCAGCTCCTGTGGACATCCTCAGGAGCTTGTGTTTTTTAATGTTCTTTCTTTTTATTTCTACTCTAATGTGCACAGGAACTCTAAGACTCTAATTAGTGAATAAAAGTCTTCACTAATTGACAGAATGAGCAGTAGTCATAATCAGAGAGTAAATTTCAGACATGAAAATCAGCAGTTATTCTCTGCAATGAACATTGCTGTAGAATGAAATATGAATGCAAGTGAAACATGACATACACACATGCATGATGCGAATGTTATATAAAGTGTGCCAAGATAACTGGTTGAACTGGATTTTTTTTTTCACATTTTCATGTTTTATTCTTGTCTTTGTTTTACTATTCCTTCTCACTTGAGTGTTCTCATGGAGGGGTGTGGGGAATGTCAAAGAGAAAGGTTATTCGACATGAGGTGATGTACACAGACCTTGCTAGTGTAGCCCTACAGAAACGAGATACAAAGACAAAAAAAAAAATGTGTGTCTGTGGGTGTGCAGAAAAAAATTAACACAGGAAAGTAAGAATAAAAGTTATGATGAACGCTTCCATTATTTTAAATGAGCAGTAGGTATCTGCATAACTTTATACAGAAGCAAGAAGAGTTAAGAAGACCCACATGACAAGAATGGAAGTTTGTATGCATTAAGAAAAAGAGGGCCCAACAGGAGAGCTTTCAAAAAGATAAATGTTGCCAACACTATGGACTACTGGAACAGACCCTTCCCAGGCTGAATTTCAGATGTGAGAGCAGCCCTGGCAGATACCTGGGTCAAAGCTTTACAGAGAGATGAAGAGCAAGAGAACATACTAAGACACAACTGGACTCCTGGCCCACAAAAATCATATTATAAATTCACACCTTTTTAAGACAACATATGTATGGCATATTACTAGGCAACAACATAAAATTTAAACATATTCTAAACTCCTTAAGTACAGAGGTTTGGAATCAACTGTGGTGCTCACCTAGCTCCTGATCACAGGACTATATTGAGAAAATAGTTTTCACCTAAATGAAACTAACATTAATAAAGAATTGACTCCTTGCCTTGAGTGCAAAAAACAAGTTTAAGCTTTTAATGTTCAACATGTAGGAGTATATATGCCTGACATAAAAACCTAGCCCTTTTTGCTAGGCTCAATGTGAAACACCAATCAGGTGGGCTTAATAAATCATGAAGTCTGTGATAAATTATTGTAAGTCATTTTATAAAAGTTTTGTTGTTTTCCATTTTTATTTTTGCTGCACATATAACCTTTGTCTTTGTCACTTTTCTATATCTGTGATAAGTTGACAGCAAACTTAAAAGCAAAAGTGTTTACTTGAGGCTTACAGCGTCAGAGGGTCAGAGTCCACGAACAACATGGTAGGAAGCATGACAGCAGGCAGGCAGGGACGGCACTGGAGCAATAGTTGAGAACACACATCTTCATCCACAATCAAGGAAGAGAAAAAGAAACAGGAAATATCGAGGGCTTTTGAAACCTCAAGGCCTACCCCCAGCCACATCTCTTCTAACAAGGCAGTAGCTCCTAATTCTTTCAGAACAGTTTCATCAACTGGAGGCCAAGCATTCAAATATATGAGCCTAACGGGGCAGGGTGGGAGGGTCTCTGCTTTCTCTAGGTGAGGCTAGACTTCAGGTGTGCCTGAACAGAATCAGTCCTCTTGGTTCTCAGACTCTACTTCTCACTTCCCTGCTGGCTGCGAATCAGGCCTCTGGCTGGGGCCTCCTGCCTTCTGATCAGCAGTGGCTGTGTGTGGGATCTTCACCTGCTGTAAATCCCTGACTTCCCTTTCAGCCTCAGCCTGAGAAAACACTTCTTCTAAAAGGTTTCTGAGATCAGATTGGACCCGCCAGATAATCTGTTTTAATTAATCTCAAAAGAGCTGATTAGAAACCTTAATTAAATACACAAAAATCCGTGGCAGGAGCGCTACAGAAATGCTGCTTAAGCACATGTGTCCATTCCTAGTGGGGAAGTTACGCAAGGATTCGGATTACTAGGTATTATCTGTAGAAGTCTGTCTACTGCAAATCCCAAAGTGTCTTCTTATTGCCCACAGCTACTTACAGTTGTTTGTTGCTGTATTTGGAAATCCCTAACTGTGCCCGTGCGTGGCTTTGCCCTATTTGTTTTAAGGACATACTGTTCCACTCCCCATTTTCAAAAGGAGGTCGCTCACAGAGGTTACATAATCTGTCAGCATTAGCTATCTCTTTGTTGCGACAGATATTGGACAAAAGCAATTTAAGGAAGGAAAGGTTGATATTGGCTGACAGTTTGAGAGTACAGACCAGCCTGGTGGAGAAGCAGGACAGCAGGAACTGGAGATATCCGGCACATTACATATGTAGTCGGGAAGGAGAGAGTGATGGACTCCCGGGCTCAGCTAGTTTTCTCTTTGATGTAGTATGCTACCCATGCTTGCAGAATGATGCTACCCACAGCTAAGGTGGGCTCTCTCACCTCAGTGTACCAAGTCTAGATACGCGATAACTATCACATTGCCCAAGGTCACTCTGCAGTGAAGCAGGAGTGCGTTTAAAGGCGAATGTGCTGATCCATCAATACTGTCCTGAGGACATTACACTCACTTCTCCCTCCTGCTCATTGTACTCCCGTTATTTGTGAGGCTTCAGTATCTAAAATTTGAATCTATATTGAATAAAACTTTTCTAAGCATTTCCTCTAAAGATCTGTCGTGTATCCATTCCTCATTTCTGTCCCTTGAACTGACAGGGGTTCTATATATGCCATCCCCATGTACACGCTACAATTCTGGGTACAGAAAAAAAAAAGCATGGCAACATGGACCCCTTTTGGAATTTGTATGAATGTTCAGATGTACAAGCAAGACTCAAGGTATGATACGATGTCTTAAGTGATCTTGCCAAGAGCCATCACTGAAGACCTATGGTCTGCTATGGAGTTAATGAGTCTGGACAGCTCATTAGCTTACACAGCTCCAATGAACTCATCTTGGAGAGGCAAGGCCCTGAGAGATTTGCCCCCCCAAACACCCATTGCTACTGTGGGGTCTGATAGTGGTAGCCTCTGTCAAGCTTTCATTGTTTATTTTGTGGTACAAAAGTTCATAGGGGTCTCTAACTCCTCACTGAGCAATGTTACTGGCACACATAACAACAGTGGTGAATTATAAAAGGAAGTGCCACTCGGTTGAATTGGTAACTCTATTGAAACGCCAGAAAGAATAACATCAGATTAGGGTGTTTCACCAAGATGCTTTGGAGCTAGAACCTAGGGAACTACCTAAGAAAATACATTCTCAGTAGCTGAAGATTTAGTTTAGTCAAGGTTAGAGAGCAAGAACAAAGGAAGCCTGGTTGCTAGGGCCCATGAGTCTCATCTATGAGAGACAGGCCTAAGTATAAAAAATGAGTTTCAGAGCCCACTGCAAAATTTGAACTTCCTTGACCACAATTAATTTGATATTTTCCTAGTTTTTACAATTATAAAATTACTAATGAGTTTTGTGTGTGTGCCTTGGGGACACAGAACTTTGTGGCATGTTGACTGGACAGATTCTCTTTTACCTAAGAAAAGCAATAAGATCCATGACTTAAAGTTTTACAGTTAATGACAAACTTGTTTCACTGTGTTAACTAAGTAAGAATTGTATTAAGTTAGAATACTCTGACGTGTACTCATTTCCTAGTAATTGCAAGACTGCAACCTGCCAGCTACAACAGATGCTAGCGGTAAGAATATTTGGCTTGCTTAAATTCTGTTAATCTATAATAGAAAAATTAAATTATTATTTCTTGAATATAGATGTACTGTGGGGGGAAAGTCTATATAAAACTGGCTGTTCATGCATAATCATGTGTGGGTATTAAAAACAATCTGATTTTTAAATATGTAACATGTAATCATTCACTGGGAAAAATAGGACTGGTGATTATGATCTGATTTCTTCTTACGTAGAGGGTATTGTTTAAAATGTATACAGATGTATGGGAAAAATAGGAGGAAGGAAGTTTATAAGCTGTATGAGTAAGATGTGTGTATGCTGGCCATCTACAAAGAGAAGGGAAGAAGAAAGCCTGCAAGATGCGTGGGTAAGATCTATGTGTGTTAGAGCTTTGATTCTTCCACAAGGAAGAAGAAGCTTGTAAAAGGGAAGCTTGCAAGATGTGTAGGTAAAATGTGTATATGTGTTAAAGCTTATGAGATGTGTGTGTATGTGAAAGAGAGATAGGAAAGAGAGAGAGAGAGAGAGAGCGGTATATGTGTTGAAGCTTTGCTTCATCCACATGATGTATATGAATGTATATATGTGTGATTTTATGGAGAGGATATAGGGAGGAAGCTGGAATGGAGGCAGAACTTTAAAGGTAGAGAGAAGCTTGAAAAAAGAGCATGTGATCCATTCATGAGACATCTGTATGTTTTTCTCCATGGCTAACCTGCTGGACTTTGTTGATACACAAGAATGTATGTGTGTGCCTCTCTCTGTGTCTCTATATCTCCCCCCACCCCTATCAATTACATTAGTTGTCTGATGCCACACTTCTCCTGGGATCTCTGACCCTCAAGCTGAATCAGTCTTTGGTAAACATCGTAGTGATACAAAACAGTTGAATTTTATTATCTGGTGAAATCAGAGAACATATGTGGAAAGCATAGGTCTGCTCAGTACACTAGACTGTTCTCAATCAGATCACACTGATTAGTAATTTGGAAAATTATTAAAACAAAAGTTGAGTCCCAAGGGAGCAGGCAGGCTAACTGAAAAGTTTTTATCTCCTCTCCATCCTCTCCTCCAAATCCAATCACCCAATCTCATAATATCTTCAGTGGATCATGCAGATCTCCTTCAACCTTCCGTTTTCTACTTATCCCTTTGCCTCAGCCCCCAACTCCAGCAGGCAGCATTCCCTGGGAACCTGCCATCCACAGCTGCGAGAGAAGCAAGTCAGTGGAGCAGGAAAGCCTCAGATCTTCCCTATTCTTCTCCACATCCGATCCCCCAGTCTCATCTCCAGCTCCAGTATCAGAGTACCTGCTCTGGCCTCCCCTCACTCTCTGCCCCACTCCCAGGGATCAAGTGGGGAGGAGAAGGGAGGAGGGAGATAAAGGAAGGAATATGGGGAGAGACATCTAAAATTAAGGTAGTATATTAAAATTAAGGTAGTATAGAAGCCTAAGAGAGTAGAAGCTTCTAAAATATATATACAAATATGAAGGCAATCTAAATGAAATCACCAAATAAATAATGGGGGAGACGGAGCCCCAACTGGACATTTCTCATCACCAAATGAAGCTTCCAGTACAGGGAATGAGTTACATCTAATTGATTTGTTGGCTGTAGGGGTCCCATGAGAGCATCCTCCAAATCCCAGGCTGTTGCCAAGGCTATAGATTGCTATCTACAAAACGATGGAAAGATCTATTGCTGAGGACAACACATACACTACACAACTCACTGAGCATGGAAAAGTACAGCCGGTCATACCATGAACCTTTATCCATATAGGCTGGTATTCTTGGTACCAGAGGGTACTTTGCATTACACCAAAGGAAAAGCATAAACACCAACCCAGCTATAAAACCTTCAATCTACACTGTAGACTGGAAATGGTGACCTGTATGCAAGATATGCTAGTGCAAGGGAGACACGAATCTTGTGGAAGTAACCAACCAATACCTGATTAGACTTAAAGTCTATTCTACCAGTTGGAATCCATAGCCAAGGCTGCTGCCTGGGTGACCAAGAAACTGAGACTAGATAGCCCAGGGCCCTAGGGCCCTAGGGGAAAAAACCAAATAGTAGTCTTCTACTAAAGGAGTGTAGCAATAAAATGACTCCTAATGATATTCTGCTGTACTTATAGACCAGTGTCTTGCTCAGCCATCATCAGAGAAGCTTCCTCCTGCAGTATATAGGGACAAATACAGAGACCCATGGCCAGAAACTATACATAGAATGAGAGACCTTGAAACACTTAGTACTGAACGGTGTGTCTCTATCAAATATCTCCTTTTAGGGCTTAGAGAATGGGAGGAGGCAGAGAGAATATGGGACACCAAGGAAGCAAGGCCTTCTAATACAGCAGGACCCATGCACTTATAAACCCAGACTGTGGTATAGCGTGCACAGGGCCTGGACAGGTCTCAACCAGACAGAGATTTAGAGCTCAAACAAGAAGTAGGCACAGGCCCCTCCCTAACCCAGAAGCATTCACCCACAGATAACAACTTGTAAATGAAAATTTAGTTTTCTCCGAGGAAATTTCACTGGTGAAACAAACTATTCTTAAGGGTTGGCCTTATGACCAGCCATAGTCGGGCCAACAGAAAACAAGTTCAACAGAATCTTGGGAGGTCTCATAACGTCCTGTCAGGGCTTTTTCATTTTTTCTTTCTCTTTTTTTTTGTCTTTATCTTTTTTTGAAAATTTTTCCCTTACAGGATATGTGTGTGTGTGTGTGTGTGTGTGTGTGTGTATTATGGCTTCTGACCTTTGTGTTTTATAGGATTACTGAGTGTGGGAAAAAGTGGGTCTCTGTGTCTATATCTGTTTCTTGGGCTCTTTTCCTTATAGTTGTTTGTTTTGTCCTATTCTTACGTGTTCATTTTTGTTATATCTTATTATATTTTATTGTATTATTATCCCTTAGATGACTGTTTGTTTCCTAATGAGATGGAAATGAGATAGATCTAGATGGGAAGGGAGGCGAGGAGGAACTGGGAAGAGTAGGGGAAGGGGAAACCATAATCAGGATATATTGTAAAAAAAAAAAATCTATTTTCAATAAAAGAAAAAAATAAATGAGCTAATGGGGAAAAAAAGAAAGCAATGTCCTAAGAGCCAAAATATTACTCAATCACGGAATTAAACTTTCAGTTCTCTCTGCAGCCTGTTTTCTTTGTTAGACTTTGAAATTAATCATATCCCATGGGTGGAAAAGCTAATACAGGTGAGATCAGCAACAGGGATTTGCCCCAATTGCTGCTGTTTGTGAATATATTACTGTCCCCAGGTGGAATTTGAGTGGAGGCACTTTAAATCACATCAGCACCAAAATTAGTCTTCTTGATTAATGTCATATTTTATAAGAAGCAATTGCAAAGCAGTCAGCCTTTGCTGCTATAAATGGGGCATCTGTTAATGGGTGTTTATATCGGCTCATCGATTAAACTTAATTGTCTTTCCCTGTGGTTTTCAACCAAGGAAGATTTACATAGAAATGTATGGCTTCTTCCAAGATTAGCATATATTCTCATGAAAGGATAAAGGGGAAGATAAGGATGAAATGAGCATTTATTAAACAGCTACTATGTGCCAGGGACTTCTATTTTATCCCTCTTACAGCACCCCATAAGTGTGTAGCATTTCTTGTAAAACTCAGAGTTTACAATTAAAAACCTCGGGACTTGGTGATGTTGAGAAATTTATTTAAGGTGGCATGGTTCACATCTAGTTTCCATGCTCAAAATCATATAGAGGCACCTTAAAAAAGAGAGTGTGCCTCAGCAGGCTTTGCGGTGCAATATACTCTGCAGATTCCTATTTCTTGAGGATGTTCGATCTTTTTTCTATTTCTTACTTCATTGACCCACACAAAAAAAAAAATACTGTGTCTGTACTTCTGTGCCTGGCACATCTACTGGAGAAAAGTAAGTGCTCCGTGCTGTTCATCCCGCACATTAACTCTCCACTTAACGCATCTCTTCTGCATTCTGATGATACCTTGATGTCCCCTGCAATCCATACTCACAACTCCTTCCGAACCTCCAACTGCCCAGGGAAATTTAAAAAAATAAAAACAGGCAAATGGATGACAGGAATCTAGAATGAGTTAGTGGAGGGAGGGGATTCATCAGAAAGAATCACCTTAAATCTCATGTTCTTAAAGGCAGTTCCTGTGTGATAAACATAAACTCGTCATGTGTCTTAGGGTTTCTATTGCTGCAACAAATACCACGACCAAAAGGCAAGTTGGGGAGGAAATAGTTTATTTGGCTTACACTTCCACATTGCTGTCCATCACTGAAGGAAGTCAGGGCAGGAACTCAAACAGGGCAGGAAGCTGAAGGCAGGAGAAGATACAGAGGAAGGCCATGGAGGGGTGGTAATTACTGGCTTCCTTTCATGACTTTGCTCAGCCTGCTTTCTTCTAGAACCCAAGACCACCAGCCCAGAGATAGCCCTGCTCACCAAGGGCTGGGCCCTCCTCCATCAATCCCTAATTAATAAAATGCCCTACAGCCAGATTTTATGGAGGTATTTTCTCAATTGAGGTTCCCTCCTTGCAGATAACTCTAGCTTTTGTCAAGTTGACATAGGAATAGCCAGCACATGATGATACAAATCATCTCATTGTCATTAAAAATAATATGTGCCACAACAGAAACGTAACTTGAAAATAAAGAAATCTCCCTTTTCCGTTCTGTGAGCATGACCTTAAGAACAGCGATTCTCTGTCCAGGTCCCATCATAACATGAATGGCTTTCTTCAAATTCCTGGGGAAAAAAATTCTGCTTTTGAATTAGAACTTTTATTCTTGTTTATACAGCTTCCTGTTGCTTGTTTAAAACCTACATCAGGGAAAAGCAGAATGGCTGTCCTCAGCCAGTGCTCTGTGGAGGGGTTATCAAGAGGTCATGAACAGGACCAGGAGCCTTTAAGTGGGAAAGGGTAAAGATCAAAATGAGTAAGATATATAATAATTGACAGTGACCAGCGCTTGATACTACATGATATACTAGATTCTGCTAAAAACCTTGATAATTCAATAAAGGAAATTGGAGAAAGTCTTGAAAGCAAGCAAATAAATAAAAGTAAGATAAAGGTGAAGGAAAGGTGAAAGAAATTGGTAGAAATCAAAAGCAGGCAACCAAGATTCAAATTTACATAATTCAGTTCCCTTCAAGATTAAAATGAGCAGCGTAGAGGAATATTTATTCATCTAATCCAGCAACATAGATGATCTAGCAAAGGATAACATTTAAAGGCCTGTGTGGTAGCTAGGAAGTGATCATATCCAACAGTCTATATGAAAGGATCACATTCAGCGGCCTGAGTGTTCTGGATGGAATGTAGAAAGAATGTTAGTACACACCTTTAATCTAAATATTCAGAAGGCAGTGATGGTACATACTTTTAACCCCAGCTCTTGGTCGACAGGAAGCAGAGCTCAAAAAGAGTCAATGTCATACAGGAAATGACATCTGAAATAAGTCAGAGTGAAGGGCAGGCAAAGTGATGAATCAGAGGAAGAGTTAGCAGAGTGAGCTAGAATGAGGACATGCCCAACTCTCATGACAGAAAAGCAGGCTCTCAACTCAGAGAGTCAGGATAAGACACAAAGCAGTCTGAGAAGGCTGAGGCAGAAACACAGAAGCAGCTTGGCGGAAGTCAGTATCAGATTTGAAGACTGAGTTGATTTGAAGCCAAGCAGAGAAGTTGAGTCTAAGGCACTCAGAGAATCAGCCAAAGGTAGCCAAAGTCAGAAGAGTTAGGTCAGAAACAGTCAGCAGGCTAAGAAGATCAGTTTGAACTAATCAGCTTGGAGAAGAGTTTGAGCCAGGACAGAGAGTAGGTTAAACCAGAAGAGTCAGTTGAGTACAGCTCTGAGTTCAAAAAGGAGCTAGTCAGAGTGGCTCAGTAAGCAATATGTCTTGGAGACTCATACCTTTTAGATTGTACAGAGGCAGAAACACTCCAGGGCTCCAGGACTAAGGACTGGTGATTGAATTAGCCAAAGAATAAACCACCTTTTCCCCTGAATCAGCATCTATATTTGTCACCCAATGCAACCCCTGGATGTGATCCCTTCCTAGCTATCACATAGGCCTTTCCACATGATCCTTTGCAGAAGCAGCCTTGTTTGTTGTGAATTAAATGATTAAATATTCCTCTACAGAGAAGACATATTTAAAACAATACAAAGTTTCTAGATCATTAACAGGCAGAATTTTATTTTTTGTCAGAAAAAACAGTATATGTTCTTTCTATTTTTTGTCACAGTGCACTTACTAAAAGATTTTGTTTCTTATTATACATGGTCAGTGTGTATGTGCATGTACTACTCCAGGCACGTGAAGGTCAGAGCACAATTTGTAGGAGACAGTTCTTCCCTATTATGTTGATCCCAAGGGTCAAAGTTAGGATATTAGGTTGTGAGAAAATATGTTTGCTTATTGACATGTTCTTGCATGGAAAAAAAATCAGACAAATTGAGTCATCTGGTACTGTAAAAAAATTTTCTTTAAAGACTGACTGCTAAAAGTTGCAAATATCATGAAAACCAGGCTGTCTGCTCCCCTGATAAAAGTATAATTGTAGGGAATTGGCCTGCCATTAATTTTTAATATGCTGTCTAATTGAAGATCTTTGTTGAGCCACAAAGTAATATCTCCCCCTGAAACTTGTTAGAGGTTGCTAAATATTATGCTGTTGAGGCTACTAAAGTGAGCCCTGCAGAATAGTTCTAATAAATGATATATTATTTATTCCATTAGCATTATTTGCCCTCCAGCTCCCCTATGCTAATATTTTTAGCATGTTCTGCTTCTTTTACAAATAACAGATCTAAAACAATAAGGCTGAGGATGTCTATGGCCCCAAATCTGAATGAACAGGCATAGTGAAATCAAGATCGCTTGACTTGCTCTTATGAATTTCTCATGAATTCTTCCTCAGGTAAGAAATAGAGGAGAAGCAAGGTTGAAGGGGGCTTATTCCTACAACTTTAACTATTATGCTCTGCCAAGTGTTGTCGAACATTTAAATAAAGAAGGTCGCTTCAACAAGAACGAAACAGGAATGAAATCCCGTTTGTTAATTCTTTGCTGTCTTTTCACTAACCTGTGTGCTGGTACCTTTCATAAGGCTGCTTTACACCGGCTTTGCTTTCTAGTCTAATCACTGCTGCTGTGGGAGGAGAAAACGACGTGCCATTCACTATTCCTGTGGGCTATGTTAACCACCGCATTCAAGGGCTTGGCTAATTGTACTTTTCTGAGTCTAAATCTGACATATTCCTCCAGAACTGCACATTGATTTATATAAATAGGGCCTAGGGTCCAGGAATCACAGATACTAGATACGGTAAAGATGAGCATCTTTCCATCAGGTAAGCGTCTGTAAGCAAATGCTAACAGAAGACTGTTGGAACTGGCTGCAGGGTGTGTGTGTGTGTGTGAAGGGAACATATTTCCTTCCTCGTCAGTACAGCTTGAGAGCATTTCACTCTCCACTCTTTGCTTCTGTCTCCTCTGGGGAGGGGTTAGACTGACATGATGATGAAATTTGTACAAAAATAATAATAATAATAATAATAAGTTGGATCTTTTCAGCTGAGCTGAGCTCTTCTACCGCTCAGGAGGCACCAATGTGGTGCAATGCTGTTTGCAGCTGTGAGCTCTGTCTGCCTCGAAGAAAGTGCAACTGCCTCCAACTTCACAGTCATGGGAACTAACATTGATAATTTCACCTCTATCTGTAGCCCTTTGTTTCACTGCTGGAGCTGGTTATAGAAGAACAACACTCTGAATTGTTCATTTTCAGTTTGTGAGCCAAGAACTCTGAATAGAAGAGTAGAAAAGTGACATGGACCTCCAGACGTAGAGATGAAGAGACTTTGGTGAGGACAATATGATATTATGTTTGCTATTTAGTGTCTGATCTAGTGATTTTTCCCTTGTTTTTTCAAAATAATGTCTAATTTTTGAGCTGTATGTGAGGCCAGGTTTTCGTGGCTGGAACATGGGAAGCGGGTGCTATCCTGAGGAGCATGTGGTAGATGCAATAGGTTAGGCAGCTAGATTCTTAGTGGCTGCGGCTGAGCAGGGAGTATGGCTTTGGTAAAGTCCTTAACCATGGTTAATTTTCTAAGGGTCTGGAAGTCTAGCAAGGAACCACTGAGATCTACAACAAGTGGCAGGTGGTCCTAGCTCACCGGATAAAACAGGCACAGCCTTTCTGTAGGAGGGATGGCTAAGGTGAAGTTCATCTGTGATAGGACTTTCACACAATTTCTGCTTTAGAGGAATGAGGAGCTTTTCCGGCATTACAGGCTATAAGCCAAAAATTAAATTTGGGCTTTAAATTTTAAGTGCTGAGTCTAAGTGGACTTCTCAAATCATCTTTTCCTTTCTTTTTTCCCTCCTTCTCTTCCTTCATTCTTGTTCTGAATCATCCCCCAGGATGCGGAAAAGATAATATATCAAGCAGCCTTGGCGTTATGAAGTAGGTCTACAAGTTGCTTTTGCTGTAATGTGGTTAAGCTATAATTAAAATGGGAACGTTCTTAAAAGCTGTGAGGAACTAACACAACTGTCAATTAGGGAGAATCGCACTCCCAGTGGCCCCCGGCGGATACTGGCTTACAAGAGATAAGGGATGGCCTGGGAACAGAGTCCACATTCAGTACCAGGAGCAGAGGAAATGCAAGGATGTCGAATACACTACTAGGTGACTAGAAAGACATCGTAGCTAAAACTTAATGGTTAGAACTTTGAATAACACAATTTCTTAACTTTCTGGAAAGACAGAAATGGCTTTTCTGTTATCCAAAAAGCCATTTCTGTCTTTCCAGAAAAAGAAAACAACATGCAGGGGAGATATTCCCCACTCGATACAGACAAACCTGTACTTCCTGAATCAGTCATTTTCTGGGGGGGAAGGGATTTGTTCCAATACAGTTTGAAATAATAGGATTTGGATTGTAGACAAGTGGTGCCACTTAACCATTATCCATCTCTTCTTCTCACATAGAACGGTGGATTTCTGCCATAGTCTTTGGTAACAATGGCTCTGCCAATGCAACTCTGCATCCAATGTATCTGTGGTAATAGGTGCTAGAGATGGGCTTGTGGTCTGATTTGGTGAGTGTGGTGCCAATACTTAGCACTCTTAATCATTTGTAAATTCTGCAGAGTTTTCTGAGAATTCTGACATTTATAACTTCTGCAGAATTTTCTGAGAATGCCTTGAGACCTGACACTAACAAATTTTACAGACCTAAATGAAGGAACTATAACTGTGCATGTATGTGTGTGTGTGTGTGTGTGTGTGTGTGTGTGTGTGCATGTCTGTATGGGTGTGTACATGAGTGCATGTATGCATGCATGTATGTGTGCATGTGTGTCTGTGTGTGCATCTGTGTGTGTGCATGTTTGTGTAAGCATATATATTCATGTGTGTATGTGCAGGCTTATGTGTGTATGTGTGTATTCATGCATGTGTGTGCATGTGTATATGTGTGTATGTGCACATGTGTGTATGTATGTGTATGTGTGTGTACATATGAGGGATTACATCCAGGAACACAGCCATCAAAAGAACAATTCCATGAAGGCATTCTGAATGTTTCTGAGATAGGGCTGAGTTACAGAGTCAGGAAGATAGTTGAGTCTTAATTACAACTTACAAGTTTCAAACTTCAAACATTTAATTCCACAGGGGAAATAATTTGATATCAGACTTTAATTCATTTGGACTTTAATATATTTTGACTTTCACTTGAAAGAAGATTTAATCTTTGAACTTCAGCTTTGCCCTGGGACTTTTATAATATTAGGGGTCTTTATAGTGAAAGTTTGAGGTATTTTCTATGGTATTGGAGAAATTTTATACTTTCTTCTTTCTTGTTGTCATTAAATCTCCTTGAAGAACTTGTGACACACTGTTGGAAAAATGAAGTTTGACATAATTTAGAAATGGAACTAGAATAGAATGTATTTTAAGCTTTAGATTGCAACTGGCATTACAGTTGATTTGCTTAATGAAATGCACATATATATTTCAGGGCATTCAAGAACGAAACCCTACAGTGGTCTGGGGCAACAGGAGAACTAAAAAAGACAGGTGTCAAGGATGTTAGCCCATACTCAAAATGAGAGAAGTCATACTGATATGTATGCATCTCCCCTTCTTGAGTTCAAGGATACAGTATGTGCAATGATTTCAATTTCCATGGACTGAGAGAAAAATGAAACTGGGGAGTTTGAGATGAATGCTTCCTCCCCACTCCTGGTGATGCCTCCAGGTAAATGCAGAGCTTGTCACCACAGCTTCACCCTGAGCTGTGTACTCCGTCTCAGAAGAAGCTAGAAACACATGATTGAAAAAATTAGGGGCACCAACTCTGGCTTGCTTATAGCCTCTCTCTTCTGACAAAGAGAGAGAGCCACTGGCAGGAAGCAAGCTTCCCTGTTAGCTGTCTCTGGAGTCCACATCAGCTTCTAGTTAATCCAGACCCTTCCCTGAGGGCTTCAAGACAAAGAAATGGAGAGAGGTGTGATAGTAAGTGGTGTGACCCAGTCCTATGGAGGTGAATCTGACTAATTCTGAGATTTGATATTAGCAAGGTCATATGCCCCAAGTTAATTCTGAGTAAAATTAAAGTTGATTCCTGTCCTCCATCCACCCCTGCTTGATTAATTACTCAGTGTGCTTCAGGGAAAGGCATGTGTTACTCTTCATTTGGTTCTTTCATAGACTCTGCATAGAATCAAACTCATCTGTACAACTTGCTGGTAACACAAACTGGTCATGTCTTTTGAGACCTGGTCTTCGCATCTGTAACTTAAATATAAAGCCTACCCTACTTTCAGAATAATAGATATGAAATTTTAACACTAAACTTTGCATCGGTTTCAGGTTGTGAACAAATATGCTAGCTCAAATTTCATTGCAGGAGAGAGACAGAGGCCAGCAGAGCCAGCCATCAGAAGTACTCCACATGGAGAGGGAAAGCAACTATGGAGCAGGCCTACTGAACCAGAGGGGCCATACATTTCTTTCTGGCAAATCCATCAGATGAAAAAAGCCATCCATCCTTATGGGGGAAATGGGGGCAACAAGAAACAAAAAATGGGAGTAGTGTGACATTAATGACACTCACGGGAATTGAAAGAGGCAGTTTAATATCATCCTCAATGGTGGAGATTCTGAGTGTGTTAGATAAGGAAGATGCCTTTTCTAAGAACCCAAAGCTATACAAACATTTGTAGCATTAGCATCGGGAGACTGAGACTTACTATTACCCTGTGAGAATTCTATGTTGTGTGAATTGATTAGAATTTTTCAATCACACTAAAGAAAAAGAAGTATAATGTCCGTACTAATTTATTTGGAATTTACAATTTTTTTTCATGTCAAGGGACTGTGATATTGATATGTGTATTATTTGTGTCTAGCCTAGTTCCTGAAATGGATATGTAAAAATAATGAATTATTTCTCCTAGCCCTAATTATTGACATAGACAATAAGAGGTTTTTTTTTTCATTGTTAGAGAATGTCTCCCACAACCCCTGCCAGCAAATACCATCTATAGGCAGTATATATTAATCTATACATTACATTCATATTTAACCAATAATATATGAAAGAAAGTAGAATAGATCCAAACCAGACACAATGATGAGATGACATGGAGCAGAGAAGACGAAATGGTAGGGGAAAGGGAGGGGAAGGGAGGGGAATGGGTTGTGAAGATGGTGTGGGCTGGCCTGGACTGCAGAGAAACTGCAACACAGTTGGGCTACTATACAGGGAAGGAAAGGGAAGCCTCAGAATTGCATAACTTGCCTGAGGTCACTCCCTTATTAGTGGAATTGCTGGAAAAAAGAACCTAGTTTTACTGAGCTCAGCAATACATTTTGCCTCCAGTAATTTGCTCAGTTCTGAGGAATGTTTTCATTTGTTTGCTACTTTTAATTTGTCTTTACGCCTAGGCTTTTCACCTTACTCGGTTTCATAATTGGATAGAAATCACTGGAGGAAGGAAAAGCTTAAGAGGCTTCACCTTCTGGGTCCATGTAAGAACTCCCTTTAGGAATCTTTATGCTGCTCTGGTTCGTCGACTGGGGACACCACAATATGCGAATGCATTTTCATCAAAAAATAAGATATCCAAATGCTTTGCTTAAGCTTTACATATGGAAATGTTCAAACCAGTGCGACAGCTGGGTAATAGGAAGATGTCTCCTTACCCCTCATTGTTCCTGCTTTTCATCTATGTGACTGCCCTCACATTACTTCAAAGCAATTGTTACACAGCAAAATACTTTGGAATATATTTCTACAAGGATTGGAACTTCTCTTTCAACACAACCGCAACATCACCTTTGCACTTTGCCCGGAGTCTTTTGGCTGGTTTCTTTATTTGAATAAAGTTGTAATCATTGAGGCTGATTACTTATTTTGTAAATTGCTGGTTTTCGTCTCTATTTCTTACCTTTGGATACCCTTGTTTAAAGACCAGGTCATCTCTGTCCTATAGCATTTTCCATAGCTAGAGTTTTAGGATCATATCATCAACGTGGTTAGTGTGTTTCTCCAGGCCTGCAGCTATAGCTTAGTAGCTGAGCACCTTCCTCTGACCTGGGGCTATAGTTCAGTCTAGCGCTTGTCTTCTCTGGGTGATGCCCTAAATTCAGTCTCCCGTATTGAAAAATAAAAAGTGGCACCCTGCCTTTCATGTAAAATGCTAGTGAGAGGCATAGATAATTAGATTCAGTTTTCCTTTTTTTTTTTTTGTTTTTTGTTTTGGTTTTTAAACAGGAATCTTTTGTAGGCACCAAAGAGGTGGCTCAGTAGTTAAGGGCTCTTGCCACCAAGCCTGAAGACCTAAATTCAATTCTCAGGACCACATGATGACAGGTGAGAACTGGCTCTATCATCTTCTGACATCCTCATTCTCTTGTTAGCACACAAGTACCCACACATAACTAGCAAATAAATGAAAACAATGAATGTTTCAAAAGAGGCAGATAAAACTGCGTAGTTTTAACTTTGCGATAGCGACACATAGGCTATATTCTTATTCTCGAACTTTTCTGCACTTAAGATAGCTAAAATATTTATATCTAAAAACTTCTTACCATTACCTTGTTAGCTTGAGATAGACACTGAAAAAAAAGTAGATTCTTTCATGTTGCAGTAATCCACAGCTATCGAGTCTATCCCTAAACTCAGTCAATTAAAATAGTACTGATTTATTTTTGTTATTACCTATCATAATTCTGGAGTCAGATGCTCTCAACTTCTTGGTTCAAGCTAGGCATGTGCTCATAGATAGTGACCAAAAATTGCGGTCTTTCCTGAAGGTACATCTCCACCAAGTATTTGGGTCTGTCTTCTGGGACCCTTTGCCTTCCTTGTGCTTTGTTCATTGTGGTGATTGATATCTAGGAGTAACTGTTCCACCCCAAGTCATGACCTACCACTAGATATCACAGACCAAAGGCACAGGCCCACCAGATTGATAGCACATGGATCTTAGAGCTCAATGAATGTAAATTTGCACTGTAAAAAGTTCACATGAGAAAATAGGACTCTTGCTGTCATCCTGCTATTAATTCGCCACATTTTATTTATCAGCCTTTTCTCTACTTAATTATAGAATCCACTAGCATTTACCCAACCCACTTTTACTCACAGTAGTGTGAGCTGTGGAAGCCAATCCCTTGGAGATATTTTTAGTTGCTCACACTTCTTGTTATGACCCACACATCAGCTCCTTCCTGTTTGGCAAGTGAGAATCGTTTGCAGATCAGCATTCTTCGTTCTCCAGAAGCAACTCCACTGCTTTGAAGAGCTTCCTCTCTTCTTACTTTGATGTGACATCCCAGAATCTTCTCAAAACATTTATCGTTTCAAAACTGGAATCAAATGCTTCTCCAAAAGCTCTAGGTCCTTATAGGATAAAATACAAATTTCTTCTGATGTTTCAAATTCAAATTCAGGACTGTAGAGTTTTTCCAAGCGTCTTTGGTCAGGTTTCTGTCTTTTTTTCTCTCTCCTTTGACATGCAAAGTCCTAGTTATATCAGCTTGATTACGAATATGCCTTATTATAAAAACAAAAAATACTCAAGTGTGTGTCAATAATAAAATTAAGGGCAGTTGTTTTTCCACCCCAAATTCTTATAGCCCAAAGCTTCATATTTCGGGTGTAACTCAGAGTTATATGTAATTCAGCTAGCATGCTTTAATGCCATTTGAAGCAAGTGTGTGTGGGTTAGAGTTTAACCTCAATGCAGGTTCAACTGTTTCAGCTTTTTAAAAATAAGGATGGCACTTTAAAAGTTTAATTTAATTGCTTTTATAAAATATTTATATAATGTCAAAAACCCAGTCTACAAAAGCTGATTTATTCAGGGACAGGTGACTTTTCTTCCTATTCCTTCCAAATCTCCTCTATCAGTAACTTTCTGTTCAATATTGTTTTTTTTGTGTTTGTCAGGAGAAAATATATATATTTTTTAATCTCACAGTTCTTTCCTGGAGGCAAATAGATTCGTACAATGCACACCTCCTCCCCAGTGTTCTTCCTACCTTAATAAAACTGGAGCTAACTGCAAAGCACAACATGAAATATCCCAAGTTTCCTTTTAAAGCTCTGTCTGCATACACATTCTTGATTCAGCTGGAGTCCCCATTGAGGATGTTCAGTCTTTCCCAGGCTTTCCTTATTACAGGTAGTTCTGTGGTGAATGATTTCAAGATGATATGCTCTTTTTGTGTTTTATCCAATGTGTTTTAAGGAAAAAATTTCCAGAAATAAGAGTTCATCTTAACATAGATTTCACTGAACAGTGATAGTTCCCTTTCAAAGTTGATGTACTACTTTCCATCCAGCAGTAATATGTGTAACTACCCATCTCCCGTAGCCTTAATCCGCTAGGTTACATTGTCAGATTTTTGAATTTTTGCAAATTTTATTTATCTATCTTATCTACACACACACACACTTTTGGGCATTTCTAATAGGACATTTTAAATACATAACATGAATTAAATCATCATCTTAACTGAAATGAATTCAACAGCCTTTATTTTAAAACACAAAAAGGATGTTTTTTTCTCTATGACTTAATAGTCATGCAGCAGACATTTTGTGGACTTCTTTTGCAGGTTGTTTTAGTTAAACACATCTTTGGTCCTCACATTCAACAGAAAACAAACCATTCCTGGGATGCATTTGACTGGAATTTATCCTCATTATACACACCTTGTCAGAGAACACCCTGTTTGAGATATTACTTAGTAAAACTACGTTGACCCTGGGCTGGCGGCTAAATCAGATGATTGTCATGCAATCTCAGGGGGTGTGACCTCCTTCCAGCTAGGTACACCTCTGAGTCAGTGTGCTGCATCCACACACAGGGACCTAACAACCTTCGCTAGGCAGCCTCACAGCCTTAATACTGACAAGTT
>JAMJFZ010003723.1:45000-110540 GCA_026225945.1 Cricetomys ansorgei | reverse complement strand
ATTACTGGTTGTTGTGCACATCCATCCTTTGCCCAGTCACCTTATAAGAAATCAGTAGGTGCCCGGCATGTTAGTAGCACATGCCTTTAATCCCAGCACTTGGAAGGCAGAGGCAGGTAGATTTATTTCTGTGAGTTTGAGGCCAGCCTAGTCTACAGAGTGAGTTCCAGGGCAGCCGGGGCCAGAGAAACCCTGTCTCAAGAAACCAAAAGAAAAAAAACAAAACAAAAACAAAAACAAACAAAAAAAAAACCAGGCATAGCACTGCCTGATTCAGGGGCAAGGCCCCATGCCCTGAGTGCCGTCTTCTGTCTGCTGTCTTTGCACACAAGGTTGTGGACAGGGGTTGCTACTCTTGGGTCTGGTTTCACTAAAAGATACAAGCAAAAGCATGAATTTGGATTCCTACCTCATGCTATATATGAAAGCTAGTCTGTCCAACATAGGTCCTAGACTTAGAACTAATGCTATAAAACCCTAGAAAAGAAACAGGGAGAAAACTTGACAAGATATTTGGCAAAAAAAATTTTTTTTGATGTGATACAACAAAACAAAACAAAAAACCTTGGGCAATATACCAAACTTAGATAAATAGTACATCAAAACTTAAGTATCAGAGCTGGCGAGATGGCTCAGCAGTAAAGAACACTTGCTCTTGCAGAGGACCCAGGATCAGTTTCCGGCACCCACATGACGGCTCATAGCCATCTGTAACTCCAGTTCATCCAGATGCAGGGAATCTGATGCCCTCTTCTGACTGCAGTCATGCATGTGGTGAGAATACATATATTAGGCAATGCACTCATACACAAATCTTTTAAACCCCCACAAAAAAACTTGTTCGTTAAAGATTATCAAATAAAGCCAGACCGTCCTGTGTTACTAACTGAACTCTGGCTCCTTATTTTGCAATTGAAATCTGCTCTCCTGGTTCTCCGGTTCCACTTGTAATTGAATGCTCTCGTTCTCTCTACTCCACTTGTAACTTAAAGCTGTTCTCCTGCTCTGCCCTGAAAACTTGTTTTCTTGGCATACGCTGGAGTGTCACTTGTAACTGAATGTTACTGTAACAGATTCCTGATTTGTAACTAAATCCTAACTTGTACAGATTCCTACTGTGTTTTTTACCCTCTAACTTTAAGGAAGTCTGCACATACAGACTTCTTGGCAAAGTCCCACTACAACCCTGCATGAATTAAACTGTAAAACTAAGGCTGAACGGTGGTGGCACACGCCCTTAATCCCAGCAATGGAAAGGCAGAGGCAGTTAATCTTTGAATTCAAGGGCAGCCTGGTCTACAGAGTGAGTTCCAGGACAGCCAGTGCTACACAGAGAAACCTTGTCTCAAAAAACAAAAACAAACAAAAGGATTATCAGTTGAGATAGTCATAGGCCAACCTCAGAGTAGTAGAAAATATTGCAGACTTGTTTTTATCTGCTAACACCTTTTCTAGTTCAGGTCTGGATGCCTTTTGCTTCCTCCTCACACTGAAGCTCTCTGCCCCTGACCCAGAGGGTCTCCCAGCTTAGCCAGACTGAGCCTCAGAGATACAGAAAACTAGGTGTGCCCTTCCTTCCCCTATGCAATGGCCAGTCTTGGTTGTCAACTCGATCTGGAATGAACTAAAACCCAAGCGGCTGGGATTTTTTCTCTGATTGGATTATTCGAGCTGTGAAGACTAAGTTATTGTTCTTTTGATATCATGAAACACCATGACTGGGAACTGGAGAGTTGGCTCAAGAACATTGGCTGCTCTTCCAGAGGTCTTGAGTTCAATTCCCAGCAATCACATGGCAGCTCACAGCCATCTATAATGGGACCTGATGCCCTCTTCTGGCGTATAGGCTGTACATGCAGATAGCATGTATACTCATGCATAAAATACAAAAATAAATGATATTTTAAAAAAAGAAAGAAACACCAACGACCAAGGCAACTTGTAAAAGGAAGCATTTAATTGGGGGCTTGAGTACAGTTAGGTTAGGGTTAGTCCATGATCCGCCTGGCGGGGCATGGCAGCAGATCAGTCAGGCAGGCAAGGCGCTGAAACAGTAGCTGAGAGCTTACAACCTGATCCACGGGCATCAAGCAGAAAGAGGGACACTTGGCTTGGCATTGGCTTTTGAAACCTCAAAGCCTACCCCCAGGACCACACCTCCAACAAGGCCACACCTCCTAATCCTTCCTGAACCATTTCACTTGCTGGGAACTAGACATTCAAATGTATCAGTTTGTGGGAGCCATTCTCATTCAAACCACCATGAAGACTCATCCTAAATCTGGAACATTTGATGTGGGAAGACCCCACCATAACCATGAGCCACATATTCTGATGGCAGCTCCCATAAAAGGACGTGGAAGAAGGAAGATTTTGCTTTTTGCCTGCTTGCACTCACTCTTGCTGGCAAGTTCATCTATCCTGCTGCTGAGGTGTTACTCCCCTGGTATTAGAACCAATTTCTTCAGGGTTACCACATAGACTAAAGTCTTCTGAGACATCCACTTTCATAGACTGAACAACTACTGGATTCTTGGCCTTTCCATTAAGAGACAGCCATTGTTGGGGTAGCCAGACCACAGTTTGTAAGCCACTCTAATTAACCCAATATAGTATATTATAATTAATATAATATCTATATATCTATATCTATATATATATTCATTCTGTTTGATTTTTCTAGAGAAGAGAAACCCAGATTAATACCTCCCCAACCTCTTTTAGAGAATCATTTGTCCTCAGCGGCCTGGTGTACTTCTCAAATATCCCACCTGGATCTTGGCATCCGATCTGATCCTATACAGAACTTGCCTGCCTGTGTGCTAAGTAGGAAGGCTGGGCAGCCTTAAGGTGTCATGTCCCCTTCCTTCTACATCAGATGAGGTGACCAGATACGTTGTTATCAGGCTTGCTAGGTCCTAGCTGATAG
The DNA here is from genome assembly GCA_026225945.1 of Cricetomys ansorgei. NCBI lineage: Eukaryota > Metazoa > Chordata > Mammalia > Rodentia > Nesomyidae > Cricetomys > Cricetomys ansorgei. The sequence continues at coordinate 107,611 of JAMJFZ010003723.1, read as the reverse complement.
ATGAACAAAGAGCAGGTTCAACATGCAGAACACTCTTTGGACAATGACCTGGACTTTGATTGCTTCTCTCTTCCCTGTTCCACCCCCAGGGTGGACATTACTGCCAGCCACCAAATCTCCAAACTGTCATTCATCCTGGCTTTTTTTTTTCTGTCAATTTGACACAGGCTAGAGTCACTTGGAAAGAGGGATTCTCAACTGAGAAAATGCCTCAATTAGATGGGCCTATAGGCAAGTCTGTCCCACATTTTCTTGATCTGTGATTGATGTGGGTATGCTCAGCCTATTGTGTGTGGTGCCACCCTGGCAGTATTCCAGCCTACTTTCTTATGTAACTTATGTACAGAAGCAGCAGTTCTCTATGGTCTCCGCTTTAGTTTCTGCCTCCAGGTTCCTGGCTTGAGTTCCTACTCTGACTTCCTTTCATGATGGACTGTGATTGGGACATGTAAGCTGGAATGAACCCTTTCCTTCCCAAGTTGTTTTGGTCATGGTGTTTTATCACAGCACTAGAAACATTAAGATATTACCCAAGAGAAAGGCCAAGACCAGGCTTGGTCTCAGAACATGGCTGTGGTTTGGCTCTATATCCCCCACAAAACTCCTGGTAGGAATGTGAGTTCTATCCACACCCAGCCAACAGAGAACTGAGAGAAACAGCTTTCTGGCACTGCCACAGAGCTGTCCCTTTTGAGTGCACCTAGTGGAGTTATGATGTCATGCATCCATTAGAAACCTGGCATGTAGGTAAGTCTTTGGCCTCTAACCTCTCAAACTGATAGAGGAACCCAGTGACCAGGATGTTGGGGGCATGGCCTTCTGCTCTGATGTGACCATTCATTCACTTACGCTTTCACTCTTTGTGTGTTGAGTCCATACTGAGTTTAGACACTTGTTACCCAGGATTCCTCTAAGAGAGCTGCATGAATGGTTCACATAGCAAGAATGGTTCAGGTGCCCAGCCGCTTTCCATGCCACATTCCTCCAGAATCCCGTGTTCCCCAGAGCCTGAGGTCACTTCTCCCCAGCAGCGTCATGGGGAACCCACAGCTTCCTGAGTGCTTGTTCACTTTTCCCTTTCAGGTTCCCTCTCCCACTCTCCAGCAGCAGCCTGGTGACTTTTCCGTCTCTTGTTAATCCTGCACCTATATGACAGACAGTGGTTCATTCAAGGATGGGAGACACAGGTCTTCGAGGATGGTACTGGAAGAGCTGGGGTTCACTGGATTTCAGGAATGAGAGATAGATACAGGAGGGCTAGACCTAACTGTCCTTGTCAAGGAGGTATATTTGAGGTATTGGGATGAGGCCCGTTCAGAAGAGTCAAGAAGGCTATTCTAGTGTTTAAGAAATGGTCCTAGTAGGAAAAAGAAAGAAAGAAAAAGAAATGGTACTGTTATGTCCCCAAAGTGGACACTGAGATATATGTATGGCCATACAAAGCAGTTTATTTCTGTGGAGCACATTCTGGCATGCCAAGGTCAACCAATTAAAAAAAAAAAAAGAGAAAAAGTGACTCTGAGATGCAGCCACATGGGCTTTTTAAATGAAACAGGCAGTGGCTAGGGAGTCTCCCTAATTGGTCAGGATCTGAACACTGGGTTGGCTCCTTACATCTCACAGGGAAGTGGAGATCCCCTGGTAAGCAAGGATCTCATGGTGGGAAGTGGATCAGGTTAAGGCTCCTACCACCATGAGGGGGCGCTGGTCCTCTCATTACCCGAGAGTTCAGCAGAGCAGCCTGCAAAGGAATAAGCACTCACGCAAAAGGAAATCAGAGCACTTTGTCAAGGAAGGCACCAGTGGCCAGAGTGGCCAGCGAGCAAAAGTCAATGGGAAAAACAGACATGCCTCAGTAACTCACCAGAGTTGACTCCTGGTTCCCGGAAAGCATGCAGCTTTGGCTCTCTGCTGCCCTCTGATGGGTACGTTGGGAATGGTGGTGCCTTGAGACAAGTGACCAGGCTGTGCATGGAGTGAATGAAAGAGCTTGTCTAGTCTTAGTTCATTGCCAACCTAGAGGTAATCCACTCAAGGACACTGAGAGCAGAATCCAGAGCTATGCCTACAAGGTGGGTTGTGTCCCTGATCGGACAGAAGTCAGCAGACATCAGACTCCTGCCCCAGATGGCAGCTCTTAGTCTCCATTAGGCTCTCTGATGCTTCAGGATCTGAGATCCCTGCATTGAGGACCTCCGGTCTCATTCCCACACTCTGGGAATTTTCTCTGCACTAAAATGTTGAGAGCAGTTCACAGTTACACTCAGTTTCACCAGCAAGACTAAATCCTCATCTAGATGTGTAAGTCTGAACATGTGCTTCAGATACAGTGTCCGTGTTTTCTGTGTTTCCAATACAGTGTCTCAGGTTTTCATTAAGATGTTACTTTATGGGGGCTGGAGAGATGGCTCAAGGGTTAAGGGCATGTACTGCTCAGCTGAGAACCTGAGTTCAATTCTCAGCACCCACATCAGTTCCCAATCACCTATAACTCCAGGTCTAGGGGGATCTGACTCCTTTATCCTCTGTAGGCTGTAGGCACGTGCACTCACATGCACATATCTGCCCACCCCAAAAAAAACAACAAAGTAAATTGTAAAAGATATTACTTTATTTTTACTAAGAAAACAACAAAAGCTGAGGGCACGTCTCAGGGGCAGAGCACTTGTCTCCCATGTGTTCTGTCCCCAGTACCGCAAAACAACAACAAAGCGTGTCACTCTTCTGGCATCCTGGTGCACACCTGCATTCACAACACTCCAGAGGTGGAGACAGGAGGAGCAGAAGTTCCAGGCCAGCCTGAATTACTTCAGGTCTTGCTTCAAAACCACTATCCTCAACCCCCCACGGCAGTTTTTTAATTTATTTTTTTATTTTCATTTATGTGTGTGAGTGTTTTGCTTGCGTGTATGTCCCTGCATCACAGGCATGCCTGATTCCCAGGGAGGCCAGAAGAGGGCATCAGACCACCTGTAACTGCAATTACAGATGGCTGTGAGCTGCCATGTGGGTGGTGGGAATGAAATCCTGGTCCTCTAGGAGAACAGCCAGTGTTCTTAACCACTGAACCATTTATTCAGCTTCCCTCACCAATTTTTTTCCCCAGGAAATGTAAAGAAGAAACAAGGCGGAAAGTAATCATTGAGGAGAAAAAAGAGCTATAAAAAGCTATAAGCATGCAAATACACTCAACTATTTTTTTAAACACTTATTTACTGTGTGAGTATGTGCATGCATATGCCATGGTGCACACAAGAAGGGAAGAGGGCCATTTGTGGGAATTGTTTCTCCCTTCTGTCATGTAGATTCCAGGGGTAGAACTCAGATTGTCAGGCTTGGAGGCAAGCATCCTGACACACGGTGTCATCTTGCCAGCCTGTAAATACATTTTCAGTGTAGTGATCTTTTAAAAAGTAAGTGTTTCAGCCAGGTGGTAGTGGCACCTTTAATCCCAGTGCTCGGGAGGCAGAGGCAGGCGGATCTCTGTGAGTTCGAGGCCAGCCTGTTCTACAGTGAGTTCCAGGACAGCCAGAGTTACAAAGAGAAATCCTGTCTTGAAAACCAAAAACCAAAAACATCAACAACAACAAAAAACAAAACAAACAAACAAACAAAATCAACCAACTACACAAACAAAAAGTAAATGCTTCTGGATGAGAAAGGATTTTATCTGGTAAAATAAGGTTTTATCCCAAAGTAAGCTATTGTACCAAAATTGAATGAGAGAGATATGGTCAAAATTTAGTGCATTATTATAAAACAAAAGTCTAATAATTTGTTTGAAGCAATAAAGCTGTGGTGGTTTGAATGAAAATGTCCCCATAGGCTCATAGGGAGCAACACGAGTAGGAGGTGTGGCCTTGTTGGAGGAAGAGCGGCTTTATTGAAGGCAGTGTGTCACTGGGAGAGGGCTTTTGAGGTTTCACATGCTCAAGCCAGGTCTAGTGTGACACTCTTCCTGTCGCCTGCTGATCCAGACGTAGAATTCTCTGCTCCCTCTGCAGCAACATGTCTTCCTGCCTGCTGCCATGCTTCCCACCATGCTAACAATGGGCTAAGCCTGCAAACTGTAAGCCAGGCCCAGTTAGATGCTTTCCTTTGTAAGAGTTGCTATGGGCATGGTGTCTCTTCACAGGAACAAAACCCTAACTAAGACAAAGGCTTTTATTTTTTTAAAAAAAAATTCAGCTTGGTGATTTCCTTTTTACCTAAGAATGTACAAAACTGACAATGTACGATGAACCATTGCCCCTCAATTTCAATTCCTTCCACCTACCACTCCCAAAAAGAAGGTGGAGATGCCACCTCTCTGTGTAGAATGAAAGCCCCACCTTGGGGACAGTGCCTCCAACAGACTATGGACACTTTCATGACTGCAGGTTTCTTCATGGTGTTCCGCTGCATCTGACCCATCTTGGCAGTGGTGGGTCGAATGACTTTGTTGACAAATAAAAACAAGGCATCTTCAGTTGGGAGACAAATTTGCTTCTGGATCAAGAAGTAGAATCAACCAACTGTGAGATCAGAAGACACTAGGTGTTTCCTGTGTGGACCTTAGGGACTTTGTCTACGGTCATTGTGACCCAGGTCACATTTCATTCACATGTTCTCGTTCTCAGAGTGGCTCCTCTTGAATGGGTGATCCTTTTTGTACGTGAACTTCATTCTCCTGGGAACCATGCTGGAGCAGGCTGGAGCAGGCTGGAGCAAGCCGGGACAAGGTTGGGATCCGAGGGACAATAGGTGGCAGCAGCTTTGGTGTAAACAGATACAGATGACTTAAGGTCAATTCTAAAGGTGAACTGTCTTTGGGACTGGAGAGGTGGCTCAGTGGCTAAGAGCATGGGCTGCTCTTCAAGAGGATCAGAGTTCAATTCCCCGTACCCATATGGCAGCTCACAGTGGTCTGTAATTTCAGAACTGATGTCCTCCTTTGGCCTCTGCAGGCCACTGCACACATGTGCATAGACATACATGCAGGCAAATTAAACACATACCCATACACATAAAATTAGAGTAAATAAATCTGAAAAATTTTTTAAAAATGAAATATTAATCTGCTCCTAGTAATGTTTATAAAAAATCTGGCCTAAAGAACAAAGATTTTATGTTTATCAAGAGAATTGCTTGCATTTTCTGTTGACTTTGTTAGATTTTTAACAACTTAGGAAACAAGACTTACAAGAGTCAGGATTTAAGCATGCTTGTATTAAAGTTTGTTTCTTTTATTTTTTAAATTTATTTTTATTTTACTTGTGTTTATATATGTCTGTGTGGGTACTCATGGAGGCCAGAAGAATGTGCCAAATCCTGGGACAGAGCTGGAGTTACAAATGTTTGTGAGCTGCCCGATGCAGGTGATGGACTGTAATCTCCAGTCCTCTGATAGGGCCGTAAGCGCTTTTAACACTGAACCATTTCTCCAATACAGAGGGTCTCACTGTGCAGCTTTGCCTAACCTGAAACTTGTTGCTATGCAGACCAGGCTGGCTTTGAACTCACAGAGATCTGCCTGTCACTGTTTTCCTATTGCTTTGATTAACCAAACTCAATAAAGTTGTTTTTAAATGTCACTTTATAGCTCTAGTTCAGTAATTATTATTCTACATTGTTATGACTTACTCAATACCATATATATGTGACTAACACCGTGTGTACATCTGAGAGCACAGGCACTGCGTGTCTAAACTTTAAACAGACGTTATATTAAATTTCACCTCTCCTGCTTCCAGACAAGTAAAACTGTCTTTTAGAGGATTCAGCATCAAGCCTTGAAGGTCAAAGCCAAAGGAAAAAAGTCTAAGAAGATGGCCAATGTTATGGCAGTTTTCCCTCTACCCCCAAGTCAGCCAGCTTCTAAAATTCCAATGAGTCCTGTGTCCGGTTGATCAGAGAGACCATGGAGACCCCAGAAATTGTCCTATAACTGGTTCACACTTTGCAAAGCGGAGGGTCCAAAGAAAGCCACATCAGCAGCAAGACCCTGACCCATCCCAGCAGATGACACAGTGGATGGAGGGGAAAACGAAGGAACCAAGGCATTCCTTGTAAATCACCAAAAGTAACCATAACCAAAGGAGCCTCAAGTCACTTTAACAGTAAAAAGAAAAACTTTAATTTTTGGTACCCATACTTCCTTAAATGGGGGGGGGGTAGGGGATGAAGTAATTTGGTAATAATTATACAAAGCAAGCTGGGCAGTGGTGGCTCCTGCCTTTAATCCCAGCACTTGGGAGGCAGAGGCAGGCAGATCTCTGTGTTTGAGGCCAGCCTGGTCTATAGAGCAAGTTCTAGGACAAGCCTGGGCTACACAGAGAAACCTATTTCAAAACAAAACAAAATTATACTAAGCAAAAAGAGCAAGATTGGCTCTGGAAAGGGACTCTTAATGCTAGGCTGGCCACTGTAGGAGCGGTTCACAAGGACAGTAGTGGGCATACCATTCAGGATAAAAGTTGACAAATTCCAACCGCCTCCAGCTACACAGTGGCATCACGACCAGCCCTGTGTTCAGATTCACAAGTACCACTAGCTCTTTCAAATATGTCGTCTTCATCTGCTGCCATTCTCCTCCTACTCCTCCTTCTCCTCCTCCTCCTTTTCTTCTCTTCCTCCTCCTTCTTCCTCTTCTCTTTCTCCTCTTCCTCCTCTTTCTTTCTTCCTTCTCCTCCTCCTCTTCCTCTCTCCTTCCTCTGAGACAAGGTCTCATTAAGTAGACCTGGCTAGTGTTAATCCCACAAAGGAGAGTGAAAATCATTGCCCAAATTCTTTGATCAAATTAAATAAGCTTTGTGTACTGTTAGACAGAGCTATCTCCCTAAATTAGGGTTCAAGAAAATAGCAGCAAACATGGGAGATAGTAGGGTTTGTAGAGGGGTTTTTCAAAGGTTGAGGGATTTCCAGAGGAATTTTGGCTACATAGGAATTTGTTTGAGTATTTCAAAATTATTTGGCAGAACAGCTCATCTTATGAGGGTATGTCCAAGGTGTGTGTCAAGCTCCATAGGGTGGGCAGCATGTCAAATTCCAGAAACAGGTTAATGCATGGTCAAGCTTGACTTTTATAGCAAACAGAAATTAATTTGTTTGACCTTATAACAAAATGACTTCTAATCTTAAGATGTAGTCTGGTTGGTTCATCACTAGCCTGGAACTGGGCTATGTAAACCAGGTTTGCCTCAAACCCCCAGATATCTACTGGCCTTTGTGATGTGCCACCAAGCCTGCTGTTTCTTTTTTTGAACTGCTTTTCTTCCCAATAAGTCAACCTCACTTTATTCTTATTTCCATCATTACCGGATGACTTCCCTGATGCCCAGAACAGCTGTGGTTCCCCCGAGTCCCACCCTATCACGGGAAAATGGTGGGTCCTCAAAGACATGGCTCTGTCCTAACCCAAGTCTGAATTATGTGAGAACTCTCTTCTTCACTCTGTGAGGTCAGAGGCCCCAGTTCCTTCAGAGCTGTGTGATGGGTGCCGGGTGTAACAGGGCCCCAGATCTTAGTAGGCCCTGAGACCTTAGCACAACTGACTCTCAGTGGCTCTGAAGTGCTTCTCAGGCTGTAAGACTCAGCATAGAGACAGCACCACCCTCCAAAACTAAAGACCTAACCCACCAAAGTCCATACAGTTCTGGGAAAGTCTCAAAATGTGAAGAAAGTGTCAAAAAAGCAAAAACCTTGCTTTTCAGCTTCTGTAGTTTCACTTCTGGCTAAATGAAGTATGTCAACCCGGAATATAATTTTTTTTTTTTTTTTTTTTGGTGCTTAAAAGCTCATCCTGAGAAAGGCCGGGGACTACACTGGGATCCCCAACACCCAGTGTAGTCACTGGCCTGAACTTGTGTCTGAGCAGTCTTCTCCGGTGAATATCCCACAACACTGGACACTTTGGATTATCTGTGCCAGAGGTCAATGGTCAGGAAAAGAGTACTTCCACATTGAAAGGCCAGTGATGCTGGTCACAGGATTGGGCCAGGGGCTACTGTTGCAAGGATTCTGGTGCCTCCTATCAACTGGGAGGCAAAGCATAAAGGCCACTAGAGGGCGCCTGGAGGTCTTTGTGCTCGCAGATAAGAATTGGGAAGAAAACCTGGAACGTTAACACATGGTGTTGTTCCTTCAACAGAAGAAATGAATAACCTGTTTTTTTTGCCCAGAAAGCTGGAAACAGACATGTTTTCTAGCCCGGCGACCTTTGTGATCCCTGTGTGACCAGAGACACCACCAGACACTCCCCAAGACTCTGATCATAAGCTCGTCTATAACACTTGTCTTTACGGAAGGTGTCACCTGTGCTTTACAGAGCTCGATGTAGCCCTGACCCATCCGTATTTGGCTTATTTTGTTCTTTGAGATTTATGTATGCTCTATTGCGCAGGTGGGATTGAGCTAATTATCACCAGAAACATTTTTACCAAATTGTCTTGTATTTAACTACGCCTAAAATAAACTACTTGGGGTCAGATTCCTGAAGTTAGAATCAACATCAGCTACTTAGTAGCGTTGAATTGAACTGTATTTTTGTCTCCCAATCAACTCTCTTGTGAAGGCTTGGCTTGTGAAGGTCACAAGGATCCCTGCAGCCACCAGCCTGGAGAAGTCCCTGTGACCAGAGCAGATCATGGCATCAGGCAACCCCAGAACCCAGGATGGTGGTGGCCCTGGGTTAGACAGTGTAGAGAACCTGATAGGACTCTGTGGGGTCTCCTTTGTGGCCCTCATCACATAAGGTTAGCTTTTATGAGTTCATTTTTTGTCTTGGGGGGGGGGCTTTGATGCTTTTTTAAAATTTGTTTTGAGCCAAGGTATTTTGTAGCTCAGATTGGCTTTGAACTTGCTAAATAACCAAAGATGATCTTGAACTTCTAAACCTCCAGCCTCTCTAGTGCTGGAATTATAGGTGTTTACAACTGAATCTGCTTATACAGTGTGATATCAAAGCCGGGCCTTCATGAATGCCAGACAAGCGCTCTACCCACTGACCTGCACCTCCCAGCCCTGGTGCTAGTCTCCCAGGAAGAGGGGAGAAGACGGGAGGGGAGGAGAATAGAAGGCAGGGAAGAAGAGAATTCAGTCTTGGCTGCAAATGCCTTTACCAGATGAGCCATCTTGCCCTCCCCCATCTCTCTCTTAGCAAGGCTAGTGCTCTAACATTAAACTATAGAGCCCTCACCTTCTTATCTCTTTTTAAACTAAATGTTTCCAATTTTTGGTAGAGCACATGCCTAGCACACTTGAAGATCTGAGTTTGATCCCAGCACTGCAAAAAACCAAACCAAACCAAATCAAACCAAACCAGCCAACCAACCAACCAACCAAACAGAAAGGCATAATGGAGTACACCTGTGATTCCAGCACTCAGAGGCAGAAGGGTTAGAAGGTCATGGGCTGAAGAAAGACTCAGGGTTTAAGAGCACCGGTAACTCTTCCAGAGGACCCTGGTTCAGTTCCCAGCTCCCACACGATGGCTCACAGCCATCTGTAACTCCAGTCCTACTGTATCTAAAACTTTATTCTATCCTCTGTAGGCACTGTATGTGCACTGTGTGCAGTCATACACGCAGGCAGAACACCCATACATATAAAATAAAAATAAAGGTTAAAAACTTTAGGAAAAAGAAGTTCAAGCTCATTCTTGGTTATAATAATTTAAGACCAGCCTGGGCTATAGGAGACACCATTTTTGTTTTTGCTTTTGTGTTGTTTTTAAGTTGATGCGATTTGAATTTTTATTGTTCTCTGTGTTTGACAACTCAATACGTTTCCTGAAAGCAAACCGGGTATAGTGGTACACTGTAAAGCAGGAGGGAGGGTTGGTTGTGGTGGCACATGCCTTTAATCCCGTAGACACTGTCTCTAAAGACAAACAAACTGAAAGAGAGGAAGAGGAGGAGGAGGAGGAGAAGGAGAAGGAGGAGGAAGAGGAGGACGAGAAGGAGGAGGGAGGGAGGGAAAACAATGTCTGTGGGCAGCCTGAGGTACACAGAGAAACCCTGATACCAAAAAAAAAAAAAAAAAAAAAAAAAAAAAATTGCGTGTGTCTTCTCATCTGTAAACCTAAGTGTCAGAACTGCCCCTGGATCTTTAATCTTAGACACCCAGGCTAAGTGGTCTGAGAACACCAACCAAGAACTCCAGAGGAAGGCAGTTTTAGCTAGGAAATCCATTTGCCTGAGCTGTGCCTTTGGGTTCTGTCTTGCTGTCACTCATGGGTGACGGGCCTGGATGATGTTGCCCAGGAGATGGAAACAAGGAGCCAGGTTGTCCTGCAGGCTGGAATTACTTTTTTGTTTTTTAGATAGAAAGTTGAAAGTATGGCATACTTTCACAGGGCTGCTCTCTAACCGACTCCAGTCCCATCTCAACTGAACCCCTCAGGCCAGGAAAGGGCACTGAAGACCTGACCAAGAAAAGAAAGACCAGACTTCCACCCTAGGTCCCAGGCTGGCCTCACTGTTCAAGACTTATACCTCAGGCTGCATAGACCCTATAAGTGTCCCTCCCTGTAAGTCTTGGGCGCCTTGGCCCTGCTGTGATGCAGTGTGGGAGGGGCAGGAGACCTGGAGCTGTGGCTCAGGACAGTAATGCCCATGAGTACCCATCATCTGATTAACCTGTGTTTGCAACACTGTATCAAACAGAGCAAGAGAAGGCACAGGGTGAGACTGATTGATAATCACTTAGGGTGGGTCTCCCCACCAGGACCCAGCATTATCGCAGTCCCCTCTAATTGCATATTGATGATCTGGGGACACTGGTGCAGGGAGGGTGTTGGTAAACTACTTCCCTGAAAAGACATGAACAAGGTCTACTTCTTCCTCCTAAGGTTCCAACAAATCAAAGTAGGATTCTACCAAAGTTCATCCAGAGCAACCAATGAGCTTATTGGCTTACTAGCAGCATGGGTCTAGAAGATGACCTGGGAGTGGATGGGTCTGGGAGGGACGGGTGGTGTCCTGTGGGCACAGTCCTGGGTAGAGGATTTCTGAGATCCTCCCATGGCTGCAGGAGAAGTCTCAATCCAAGTATTTAGGGTGTCCCTATACCTACAATGATCTTGGCTTTTCTATCTCCCATCCTCCCTGAAGGGCTCCTGTCCCCCAGGGAAGACCTGGAAGCCTGCACTTTTAGAGTTTATCTTGAGTAACAGGCTCTATGAAGCTTACCAGTGGAAGAAGGTAGTTGGGATTATCTGCTGCCCCAGGTGCAATAAGAGCCTATCTTCGAAGGTGGTCACAGACATTCTTCCTGTGGAGACCAGTGGCCTCTGTGGTGCTGTCTGAGCACATCCATGTGCTATCTATCTCAGCTGCTTCCCGGAGAATTTCCCAGGGGGTGATGTGCTCAGTGACTGGCTGGAGGGACATCAGAGTTGGAGGCAAGGGTCAGAGACATGGTGGGCTGAAGTTGGGGAAGGCAGCCCTGTTAGATGAATTACTTTGATGGGGATTTCCCAATGGTGGAGTCTCCAGGACCCTGTTTCAGCAGTGTAGGGTCCTATGGCTGCCAAGAAATGCATTCTCCGCAGCTCTGGAGGCAGCAAAGCATGTGTGTGTGTGCTGGCTGGTTCCTCTGAGAGGCTCCAAAGAATCCAACCTTGCCCCTCTCTGTCCCTGGTGCTCCTGGTGATCTAGCTCAGTGAAATAAGTCAGTCACAAAGTGACAAGAAATGGGGCTGGAGAGATGGTTTAGTGGTTGAGAGCACTCACTGCTCTTGCAGAGGACCTGAGTCCTGTCTACAACACCCACATGGCAACTCACAACCATTTTTTAACTCCAGTCCCAGAGGATCTGACAACCTCTTCTGGCCCCCTCAAGAACTGCACTCAAATGACACACACTCACATAGATGTACATGCACAAATCACATAATTAAAAATAACTTTTGTTTCTTTTTTTTTTAGTTTTTAGTTTTTTGAGGCGGGGTCTCACTTTGTAGCCTTGGCTAGCCTGGAACTCATTATGTAGAGCAAAGTGGCTTTGAATTCTGCCTGCTTCAGCCTTTGAGTACTGGGACTAAAGATGTGTACCACCACACCCAACAAGAATAAAATAAAACTTTTTTTGTTTTGTTTTTTTGAGACAGGGTTTCCCTGTTGTAACTCTGGCTATCTTGGAACTCACTCTGTAGACCAGGCTGGCCTCCAACTCAGAGATCCACCTGCCTCTGCCTCCCAAGAACTGGGATTAAAGGCCTGTGCCACTATGTCTGTCTAAATAAAACTTTTTTTTAAATGACAAAAAAATAAGTATGATTCCAGTTACAAAGTCTCCAGAGTTCCCAAAGTCATAGACATGAAAGTGGAATGGTGGGCCTTGAGTGTCAAATGTCCCAGACGAAAAGGGACAGAGCCAGAGGCCGTGGTGTTGGCCCTGGCTGTCCACTGGCAGGCGTTTAGGACCCTGTACCAGGATCACAGGCTTCTGTGCCTGACGGGACGTGAGGTGCCTTACTGACCATGACGAATTCAATTTCTGTCTTTGCTGCTGCCGCCATTGTTTGATTCTTTCCATCAATGAATGGACCACTGTTTGTTCATCTGGTTGCTTTTAAAAAGACTGACTTAAAACAAACAAACAAACCAGAATGTACCCTGTATTGTTTCAAAGTTTTGGCTGTGGATAAAGTCAGTCTAAATGTTGGCAACAGGTGTTTGTTTGCGCTTACCTTCCCTTTGGGTGAAAGTCCATCAGAATGGTCTGCTTCCTTTGTTCTTTTTTTTTTGTTTTTTTGAGACAGGGTTTCTCTGTTGTGACTCTGGCTGTCCTGGAACTCACTCTGTAGACCAGGCTGGCCCCGAACTCAGAGATCCATCTGCTTCTGACCTCCTGAGTGCTGGGATTAAAGGTGTGTGCCACCACTGCCTAGCTTTCCTTCATGCTTTAAATCTATTTGTTTTATTTATTTTATTTATAGTTTTCTTTCTTTCTCTCTCTCTTTCTTTCTTTCTTATCTTTTCTTTTTCTGTTGGATGCAGAGCCTTATGTTGTATCCCAGGCTGGCCTTAAGCTTGCACAGCGCCCCCCCCACCCCCTTCAGGTTTCTGAATGCTGGGATTGTAGTCACGAGCTACTGTATCTGTCTGTTTTTCTGTTTTCTTGAGAAGATTCTCTGATGAGAGTAAGATGTTGAATGTGATGAAATCCAATTCACTAAAACCTTAAGAAATTCTCTTCTGGCTAAGACTTGCTTTAAATATCTCATTTTTTTTTGTTGTTTGAGGCAGAGTTGGAATTTATTATGAAAAGTCTTACCATAGATTTAAGCAGAGGCATTAGGGGAGAAAGAGGCACTGAGGAAGAGTATGGTGTATACTCAAGAAAGGTCTCTGGCTTCTCCAGAGACAGCGTTCTGTCAGCCTTTCTTCCGATGACAGCATATAGATGGACTTACTTTTATACCATCAAAATGTCATTTATTTCAATAAGTTAACTAATTTAGCTATGTTGTGAACCTGGGGCTCCAGCTTAGAGCTTCAAGCACATACGACAAACCCTCTACCACTGAGGGACATCCTCAGCCCAGTATTTGCATTCTAGCTGTTTACATCTGTCCCTCTGTATTTAGAATAATGGTGTACCCAGACTGGTCCCTCTCATCTTAATATTACTCTATACCCTTTAATCATTGTCTATGCTTATTCTCCCCTTTTTGAAACCTTTCTTCTAGATCTCTATCTACATGTTTCCTATTTAGATAAGACATTTATCAACCTTTGCAGGTCCTGTTCACTCATCCTTTCTCAAATCCATCACGGATAGCATCGAAACTGTTAGGTCTGTGTGGTCACTGTGGATACATTGTTATCTATTAAAGATATAGTAACCTTTGCTGTGACAGTTGGTCTTCTTTGTTGTCTGTTTCTGCAACTCTCTTTCCTTTTGTTACAAATGTTTGTCTCAACTGTTTTGGAGCCTGTCACAGACCTCACAAGTCCTATGCCTGTGAATACTTCACATTGCCTCAGCCTTTGCTCAGAGAAATGTTCCAGGTTCTAAGCTGTTATATTCATGGATCAAAATGTTATTTTGTTGTCTGTCTGCATTCACTGTTGCAGTTGAAAATTTCCAAGAACTGGGAATTTTGGCCTTTTAAAACAATCAGCGTGCTTTTTGAAATGTGAAGTTAACATTTTTAACAGATGTGGTGGTGCACATCTGGAGTCTCTACACTTGGTAGACTGAGGCAGGATGGAAGTTCAAAGTTAGCCTGGGTTACATAGTGAGACCTGATCTTCAAAAGTAACTGAATAAGCAGACAGGATCCAGCCCTCTCCTGCTTTCTCTGGCCTCTGCAGCCCTGGCCCCTCTTACAACACTGGTATGGTCTTGACTTGAGTCATCCAGAAGCCAACCCTGGGACAGCACTCAGCCAGGAGCAGGATATTTGGGAAGAGGCAGGAAAGGGACAGTAGAGTGTGTGCTTGCAAGGGGGTCCCTGGAGCTTGATTGATAGAGGGCTCCAGAAGCCGGTAGAATGTGCTCCCTCCGGAGCCCCCACCCTGAGCCACAGGGACGTTTAATCTCCAGCTGCTGCCTAAAGAGACTCCTGTTTTGTTCTGATTGGCAGCAGAGTCAGCAGAGCTTGATGTTAGGCCTTGAAGTGGAACCTAGACATGCAAAGATGCTAAAGGGTGAGGGTGCAGAGGTCTCTGCTGGGATGACTCAGCTGATAAAGGCACTTACTGCTCGGATCTGACAACCTGAGTTTTATAACTGGGGGAACTATAAAGGGGAAGGAGGAAACCTATTTTTAAGCTCCAAACATAAGCCTGTGGCACATGTGAATCTGTACTCAAATCCATATGCCATCATATGTGCATGTGCACAGCAACAATAGTAATAAATAAGCCTGACTCTGCATTTGCATGGAAGGTTCTGAGTTGGTTCCTGTCGTGTCAATGGGATTTTTCTAAGTACAAAAGTGAGCTCCATAGGGAGATTGCATTGAGATGATGGGGTCCCCGAGTCCATTTTAGGGCTAAGGCTGCAGAAGATGTGAGCTTCATGGCCATTTGCCCCATGACCCCCCACGTGGATTATTGGAAAACAGACTTGTGCCAGTGTGTGATTTAAATGAAAATACCCATTTATGTTTGTGGTGGCAAGGATGTAGACACACCCTGTACGCCCCTCTGTTAGAACGGGTTAAACCCTCCCTCCCTCTCTCCTCCTGGTTCCTCCCTCTTTCCTTTTTTCTTTTCTTGCCTGTATTTCTTTTTCTTTTTTCTTTTAAAGATTAATTTATCTTACATTATGTGTAAATGTTTTCCTACATGTATGTATGTATACCATGTGAATGTCTAGTGTCATAGAGGCCAGAGTGTCAGATGCCCTGAAATTGCAATTACAGATGGTTGTGAGCCACCATCTGGGTGCTGGGAACTGATCCTGTTCCTCTGCAGGAGCAGCCAGTGACCTCAACAGCTGAGCCATCTCTTCACTGCCTCTCTTCCTTCCCATCTTCCCTTTATTTTAGACAGGGATGTGTTACACAGCTCTGACTGTTCTGGAGGTCACTCTGCAAACACAGCAATCAGACCATCTCAGCCTCCCAAGTACCGGGTTTATAGGCATACATCCCAATACCCAGTTTAGATAAATTCCTTTTAAAATCCCCGTGAAAGATTTATGAACCAGTCATGTCGGCATTAGCACAACTGATCACAAACCATGTCAGAAATGTGTCATGGTTAGGCAATAGGTTTTTTGTTTTATTTTATTTTATTTATTTTATTTAATTTTTAAATAGGATCTTTGTAGCAGGTAGCTACTTTGCTTCTTTTTTTTAATCATCTATTTCAGGAAAGAGAAAAGAATGATAGAGAGAGAAAGAAATCTTCACTGCTCTTGTAGGCAGCCTTGATAGAGAGAGAGAGAGAAAGGAAGAAATCTTCACAGCCCTTTTTGGGTGTTGGAAGCTTGGAGAGCAGGAGCTGACAGAGAGCTAGACTAGGATCTCAGCTCAATATCCTCGAACCTAATTTCTCCAACCGATGTTCCTCTAAGCAATAACCAACAACCAACAAACCAACCAGCCCTGGCTCTCGGGGCTTCAACCTTTGTATACTCTAAATGAAGTTCCCAGAAGCCCAAGCCCATGCAATCACAAGGACAAGCTACACATGGCAAAATAGCTGCATATAACCAAATTATAGCCACCGCAATGAACATCCAAAATCAAGCTCATTAGCATCCACCACACCTGGGACGGGAACAAAAACATAGTTCAATTTTGTGTTTTTAAAGAAACTGAGGTAACAAAACTCCTCCCAAATGTCTTGCTACAGATCTTATTTTATTACCTTGGCTGGCATGGAACTCCTTGGATCAGGTTGGTCTCTAATTCACAGAGACCTGCCTGCCTCTGCTTCCTGAATGCTTAGATAAAAGCCATTCACCATCATACCTGGCTGAGCAGTGCAATCTATGACCATGGGCTGATGGCTTAGTTTTCTTGACTTCACAGCTCTGTGTTTAGCACAGATGTACATGGCAGTGTTGGGGGGCTATGGCCAGTCCTTTACTATCTGAGGTCCAATAAAAAGAGTGACTGCCTTGGGTAGATGATGGCTCTGGGTCCGTCAGGGGTGATGTGATGCCCCTGGGTGTGTGTGTGAAGTTCAGCATCCTATCTATTGCCATAGTGATTTGTATGACAGGGTACAGACCTGATCTGCACTGAAGGGTGTCCCTGGGGGAAAGTTTGTGACTCTGTGTGGCTTCAGGGGTCAGAATCAGGGACCAAGGTCACCTATAAGCATATGGGAGGGTGTTCTGGAGGGTCTGGCTAACTTACAGCACCTATCTTCCTCCTAGCCCATCTTAAGTATTCCCCAGCTATCCCCAGCACTTGGCTGTCCAGCATAGTAAGTGGGATCCCTTGGTTCAGTAGTGATATAAATTGGGTCGGGGATCCAAGACAGAGATTGGGTAACTGTTCACTCTTGCCCTTCTCTAATTCCTCTTGCGACACTGAATATGGGGCAGACGTAAGCTTTGGTTAGGTCTTGAGGTCTTTAAGAGGGAATTCAGTTGGGTGTTGTGGCTCATGCTTATAATCCAAGCACCCAGGAAGCAGAAGCAGGAGGGTCACTGTGGGACTGAGGCCAGCCTGGTCTACATAGTAAGTTTCAGGCCTGCTCAAACTACAAAGTGAGATCATGTTTAGAAAAAAAGAAAAAGAAGGAGGAGGAGGAGTTGGAGGAGGAGGAGGAGGAGGAGGAAGAGGAGGAGGAGGAGTTGGAGGAGGAGGAGGAGGAAGAGGAGGAGGAGGAGGAGAAGGAGGAGGAGAAGGAGGAGGAGGAGGAGAAGAAGAAGAGGCAGCAGCCAGACAGTGGTGGCATGCTCCTTTAATCCCAGCATCCGGGAGGCAGAGGCAGATCTCTGAGTTCAAGGCCAGCCTGGTCTACAGAGTGAGTTCCAAGACAGAGTTACAACAGAGAAACCCTGTCTCAAAACAAACAAACAAACAAACAAACAAACAAGGAAATCGAAGCCTGCCTTGAATGTATGACTCATGGTACACTTGGGTCCTGGTGCTGGAGCACGTGAGGAGTCTTGAGTTTCTGCCTGGGAAATCAGTTTGGGGAGTTTCACTCTTTTTGTTGTTTCTGTTTTTGTTTTTCAAGACAGGGTTGCTCTGTGTAGCTCTGATTATCTGGAGCTTCTGTGTAGACCAGGCTGGCATCGAACTCAGATCCACCTGCCTCTGCCTCTGGAGTGCTGGGATTAAAGGCGTGCGCCACCACACCTGGCTGAGGAGTTTGCCTCTTGACTAGGCATTGCACATGAATCTCTGAAAGAGATTGAGATGGTGAGAAATTAAAGTAAACAAAAAACAGTAACAAAACCAACTCTCAAGCCCCAGGGCACAGGGACACACCTGGGTATCTCTTCACTTAGAAGGCTGAGCTAGGTTTCAAGTCTAGCCTGAGTTTAGAGCAAGACCCTGTCTCAGAAACAAATAAACACACCTCACAAATCCACCTGAGTTCTTTTTGAGAGCCCCTGGCTCACTAATGGCCCTCTTCACAATGCTTTCATGCCTTTGTGATGCCGAGGACCAGCTAGGGCCTGCCCTCTTAGCTCAGGGGACCAAGAAAGGACCTAGACAATAGCTCATGCTTGGAAATCTGTTCCCGCAGTCACCAATGCTGGGCGCCAAGATGGAGCCGTGTGCAGAGCTAGCTACCCCTGGGGTCCTAGGCCTGCAGACATCACCCTCTCCCATGTCCTCACACTGGTGTCCTCTTCCTACCTGTGACCTCGTCAGGACCCCAATCACTCTGGTTCTACCCTACTGACCTCACTTTCCCCTGATCGTCAAATAGGAGAGCCCCTTGTCCAAATGTGGTCATGCTATGAAGTCCTGAGTGGATTTGGGGGCACAGTTTTACCACAGCAGGGTCCCACTCCTCACGGAACCTACAGAGCCCCTAAGCTCCTACAGTGTCAGGATATGTGCTGTTCTTTGCTCCTGCACCAGGCTGCCGTCTCTCCCATGGCCTGCCCTGCCTCAGCGCACACAGCAGCCCGTCCTGTCCTCTAAGCCTCAGATGTTTCTAACAGCATCTTCAGGCCTTCTTCAACCAGCATAGGAAAGGTTGCAGGGTCAAAGGGCAACAAGGACGATTCTCCCCTGGGGACCCATCTGCTGCCTGTGGTTCAATAAAAGTATCTTGGCCTCAAAGAAGCTTTGGCATCTAAGGGCCCAAACAGAGGAGGCAGGCAGACTCAGGGGAGGTCTATCTTGATTTGAGGGCACAATCTCTACTTCCTCTGAGTCTGAATGCTCTCATGAACTGGTTCAGCCACTGGCAAGGACCTAGCTGTTCTGGGAGCTAGGGAAATAGAAGTCTGTAGTCTTTAGGATCTTACAGCAATGGACAGCTGTGATATGGACCTCCAAGCCTGTCTAGGTGGACCCCAGAAAGTAACAGCCACAACTTGGCCTCTCTCATCCACACTCCCATATGCATGTCATTACAGGGGGTGGCCATGTCCCTAGGACTCAACTTTGTGCTCTGACCCAACAATTCTGCAGTGCTTGGAGGACTCCCTCCATGTCTGTTGGAATGACCTTATAACCCCTCTGAGAGTGCAGTCCACATCTGGGAATCATCAGCTCTAGGTGCCAGGCTTCCATGGGTTGAGGGGCGGTGACTATAGTCAAGGACAGAAGGAGATCAGGTCAGAGTCCCTCCTGCTGTGCCTTGGGTGTGGATCTGCAGACTAGTCTCTCCGTCTTGTTTTGCTCTTTTCAAATATCCAGTTTTTGCAGCCTGACCTGTCTACTACAGGGCATGCCTTCAAGCTTGGCATACCCCCACAGTCCACCCTGCCTGCCGGGAGGCAGGGAACTTGCACTGACTGGCAAATTCATATCAGCTCCAGTGAAAGACATGTGTGGCCACAACATGCACCTCTGGAGTTCAGATGTTGCATTCTGTACCCACATCCTGTGGAAGAAAGATAAATGAGGACCCTGTCCTCAAGGGAGGACAGAGAGTGGAGCACAGTTGCTCCTACCCATTAGCACCTCTGTCGTCAGGTCTCCTGGCTGCAGAAGATAGTGTTGGCGCAGGAGATCTCTGTGATCTGTGTTCTGGGATGCTGTGGCTGCTGTTCCTCACCCTCCCCTGGCTGGGGAGCCCAAAGCCTGTGACTCCGGGTGAGTCTTAACCCTGAGCCCTTATGCTGTTCCAGGCTCAGATTCTTGCTTCAGGTCCCTGAGGTTATGTCAGACTGTCCATTTGCCAGGATCTCATTGACTTCCGAGCCTTGGAAACCTCTGCCTGGTGCCTGATGATCTTGTCTGTTTCCCCAGATCTCGGCTCAGGACAGGAGTTGGCAGGCATCGTCGGGGGTTGCCCTGTCCCAGTCAGCCGGTTCCCATGGCAGGTCAGCCTGAGGTTCTACAATATGAAGAACAGAAAATGGGAACACATCTGTGGGGGCTCCCTCATCCACACTCAGTGGGTGATGACTGCTGCCCACTGTGTGCAGCCGTGAGTGGGACCACCCATGGCTGGGAGTGGATGGATGCTGGGAGGTGGGTGGTATTTGGTGGGCAAGGTTCCCGGTGGGAGGCAGGATTTCCCAGCTCCTCCTGATTACTATGTCTGTGCTGGGATTGATTTCCCTACCTCAGACCCTCTGAGGGGTTCGCTGTTCTGTCCTTCAGGAAAGAGCTGGAGGCCTGTGGCTTTAGGGTCCAAGTTGGACAGCTGCGGCTCTATGAAAACGACCAGCTGATAAAAGTGGCTAAGATCATCCGCCACCCCAAGTTCAATGAGAGGCTGTCTGCCATAGCGGGTGCAGACATTGCTCTGTTGAAACTTGACACCCCAGTTGTGCTGTCTGAGCATGTCTACCCTGTCACCCTCCCTGCGGCCTCCCAGAGGGTCTCCTCGAGGAAGACCTGCTTGGTGGCTGGCTGGGGTGTCATCGAGGACAACAGTAGGTATCAGGAGGACCCTATGCTCATTGTCAGCACTGGTGGGAAGAGGCAGAAACCCCCAGCTTTGGTTCTCACTGCTTCTCCCCACAGTGCCGCTGCCCCCACCTTACCACCTGAGGGAAGTAGCTGTCCCCATTGTAGGAAACAATGTCTGTGAGCAGAAGTACCAGACCAATTCTTCCTGGGGCAGCAAAGTCAGGATCATCAAAGATGACATGCTTTGTGCTGGGATGGAGGGCCGAGACTCCTGCCAGGTGACAATCTGACCTATATCTACCCTCTCTCCTCTGTCCCTCCCTGGCCCAGGACACTGGAGCCCACCCATCCTGGCATCATGGGATGCCTGGAGTGCTGATTCCTGTCTTTTCCCACAGTCTGACTCCGGGGGCCCCTTGGTATGCAGGTGGAACTGTTCGTGGGTCCAGGTGGGTGTGGTCAGCTGGGGCAGAGGCTGTGGCCTTCCTGACTTCCCTGGTGTATACACCCGCGTGATGAGCTACGTGTCCTGGATCCACAGCTATGTCCCCAAGTTCCCTGAACCCTCAATGGGGCCAGGTGGGATTCATACAACGGAGGAGACCCCCACCACTGTTGTTGATCCCCTCACTCCTTCCATTGGCCCAGCTTTGCCCTCTTAAACCTCCCTAACCCATAGTGGTGAAACTTCCTGGCCTGGAGTCTCTGGTGTCCCTTAACTCGGAGGGAGGAGATAAAGCCATGTCTCTCAGAAGTAGCTGGGAAGCCCACATCCCCTCCTGACCCTGTTTCCATTAAATGGTGGATTGCCTAATTGATGTCTGTGTGAACTTTGAATTCAGAGCTTAGCACTAAGGGTTGGGACTTAGCTGGTCGAGTGGGGCACCCCAATAGTGCCTCTGAGTCCTTGGTGCTGAGAAAAGGAGGTGCTCTAGTCACTAAGCTAACCCATTCTACTCTGTGGAGTCCAGACCCCACAACATGGTCCTGGGCTGCTCCTACCTGCCCAGTCAGACTCCAGGAATCATAGGCAGAGCTTAGAGCTTAGATTTGGGGGACTCCCTAGCAGCCCTAACTTGGTGGTGTCAAAATGTCCCTTTCTGAGCCCATGTGGCCATTCACATTCTAAAGAACTGAGCCCTTCCTTTTTCCCCTTTCTTTCCTTTTTATTTCCTCTCTTGCACGTTTGCTTTGCTTGTGTATGTTCGCATGTTTACATGTGTGTGCATGTGCATGTGGAAGGCAGAGGTGTCTCCCTTGATCACTATCCATTTTTTTCACTAAGGCAGGCTCTCTGGTTAAACCAGCTAGTTTAGCTAGCCTGCTTTGCCGGGGAATCCTGTGTCTCAATAGAGACACGAGTCAGGGGATTTCAGTTGGACCGACACACCCACCTGGCTTTTCATAGGGGTTCTGGGGATCTGAACACCAGTCCTCAGCTTACACAACAAGTGCTTTATCTGCTGAGCCATCTCCCTAGCACATTCTATCTTTTGAGAGAGGGTCACAGGTAGCCCGTACTCCATTATGTTTCCTGGAGATTAAACCCAGGGCTTAGTGAATGCTGGCAAGCACTCTACCAACTGAGTCACAGCTACAACTCGCAGGTGCTTATTTCTACCCACGATGCTATGAAATATCCTGCAGGCACCTTGAAGCCCTTATGCCTCCCCATATCTCATCCCAGATGAATGTCATGAAAGAGGCAGGTTCTTCAGGGCCCCACAAATGTGTCTGCCATCCAGTGCCTAGGAAAGACTCCCCTCTTATTACCACTGTTGGTGGCTGAACCCTGAATTTTGACATTCTAACCTAAGTAACATTAGGAGGTGATTATAACAGGGAATCCAGGGACCCCACTTGTCCATCTGACATGTAAAGATTCAGGGGAAAGGTGCAGTCTGTGATCCAGTAGGTGGGCCCTCTCCAAAATCTACCTGTGGACACCTAGCCCCAGACCAACAGATTGAAAGCCTTGGTGTGTGTAAGCTACCATATCCAGTGCTGGGTGAAGCAGCCGCATGGTGAGATCTCCCAGGAGGAGGAAATCCATGGGGAGTGGGCTGGGGGCTGTAGGGCTTGGGGAGGGGAACCAGGACAGGAGTGAGAGCTGAAGGACGCTGTCTTCTCGGGGTGAGGGAAATGCTATAACACAAAGTGTAGGTACAGCTTGCACCCCAGGATGGGCTGAGACCCACACAACTACACTCTTGGTGTTTCGTTTTTGAGACAAAGTCTTACTATGTAGCCCAGGCTAGCCTTGAGTTTTAAGCAATCCTCCTGCCTCAGCCTCCCAAATGTTAGGATTTCAGGTACGCACTATCATTATGGGCAGGACTATACTCGAGTGAGTGAGCTGTATGCTGTGTAAGCCACATCTCAGTAAAGCTGTCAAAAATAATAAATGGAACATTTTACTTTTCTATTTTTTTTTTTTTTTGATTCAGGGCCTCACTATGTAGTTCTGGCTGGCCTGGAACTCACTATGTAGACCAGGCCGATCTCAAACCTACAGAAACCTGCATACCTTTGCCTCCCAAGTGCTGGGGAAGAAGTGCACCGTCATACCCGGCTATTAGTTCCTCACTGTTTAGAGACAGAGCATACGATCGCACGAAGGTCAGAAGACAACTCACAGAAATTTGTTCTCTCCTTGCATCATGAGGATTCTAGGAACTGAACTCAGGTTTTCAGGACTAGTAACAAGCACCTCTACCAGTTGAGCCTTCTTGTTAGTCCAACTTTTTTTTTTTTTTTTAAGCCCAGAGTTCTAATTTCTCTGATTCTTTTGAACCTATAAACCAGACCCAAGTTCCTGGAACAGCTCCTGGAACACTTGTGTTCACCCAAAGCGTGGTGGGTGGGGAGCTCCTGGGTCGTCCCTCCAGTCTCCACCCCTTCACCCCCGACCCCCCACCCCGCACACACACAATGGGCTCTGAGAGGTTGGAGCCTTCAGTAGGCTACACTGGGTACTTGCTAAATTTGAAGAATGGCCCCTTGGGGGTCCTAACAGGTGGGCTTTCAAGTATGGCTCGGGTTACATCCTGGTTCAGCAAATAGAAAGGCTTGGTGTTCAAGGTCATGCCTGAGGTGGCTATGAGACTCACTGCCACCAGAGGCCACCAGAGGCACTCACCGAGGCAGGGACACTTTGTGGAATCCTCTGGAACCCACCAGCATCTCTGTCCCTCACAAATGGCCCTGGCATGTCACAGTGAGCTGACAGTGTGGCTGTTTGTGACACCTGGGGAGAGCTTCGGGGTCAGCTGTGCTGAGCTGTTGCGGAGATGGGATGGAGTGCCAGGTGGCCTTGGCTTCAGGCTCAGAGTCTCCCTTCTTTTTCTGCCTCTCGAAGCACAGCTGGTTTATGGCCAACGGTGAGGTCCAGTTGTGCTAAGGACAGTGGCATTAGTTAGGCACTTTCTTGTTACCCATGAGTGAGATGGGATGGTGTATTAGTTACTTTTCTGTTGCTGTGATAAAGCACTGTAACCAAAGCAACTTATAGAAGGAAGGGCTTGTTTGAACTCATGGTTCCAGAGGGTTAGAGTCATGATGGCAGCGAGATTGGGTGGCAGTGGGGGAGGGCAGCACAGCAGCAGGTGACAGGCTTGGTGACTGGAGCAGCAAGCTGAGAGCTCACATCTTAAACCACAAGCATGAAGCAGAGAGAGCAAACTGGAAATGATGACAAGCTTTAAACTCTCAAAGAGTTTAAGTTCTGTACTCTCTCTACTAAGGCTGTACTGCCCAGGCCTCCTCAAACAGCACCACCAATTGGGGGCCAAATGTTCAAATATCCGAGACCATGGGGCGTATTTCTCATTCAGATCATTACCTGTGGTGGGCGAGCTATTCTGGCCCAGAAGCCTCTGTTGTCTCTTCCTAAGAATCTCTGTGACATGAACAGGCTAAGGCCATGGGTGGAATGCTGACAGGGCCAGTGGAGCCTGTGAAGGAGAGGACAGGAGACACTGGGAGGACCTGCCCACCACAGACCCAGCACTGTCTCTCCTGCAAGGTGTCTGATAAGTTATGAATCTCTTCCCAGGAGACAAGCTTCCATTTTGGCTGACCCAGGCTTTGGGTTTTCTCTTCTCCCAGCATGAGATACACCCGAGGGAATTCCAACTTCTTGGAGTCCATTATTTCAATAGTCTAATGGTTTTCTTATAGTGATTTCACCCCTGCCAGGCCCTTTACATGATGACGTGTCCGGGCTCCGGACGGGCGAACGCTGATGGCAGTCGCTGAGTGTGCGAGGCAGGTTGGGATAGCACAGCCCAGCTATAAAGCAGTTGCAACGCTGCAGCTGGGGCCGGACCCAGTGATGATACGGGAGTACCTCGGTGACCAGCAGTGAGGGAGCATCCTCAGAGTTCACAGATCACATCACGGGGCCAGGGCCTGGGTGGAATAAGGACACCCAGTCTACTCAGTGGTTATGTACTTGTCATCTGAGGCCTGATCACGGTCACTTTGCTCCCACCTGCTCATATCAGATACAGGCCCAGTGAGGAGCTCCTCACTCTTCTCTGGTTACCTGGACACTATAACATGCAAGTCCAACAGCCTTTAGCCAGATCAGCCATCTCATCCTGCTTTCTCTCTCCGTCACCTCGGAATCTGCCTGCTCCTCCTTCCATCCCAGGTGCCATGAGACTGAGGTGCTCTCGCTTGGCTCTGGGAATGTGGCTGGAGGTGTCACCATTCTCCATGCAAATGCACACCCAGACATGGTGTCAGTCTCAGATCTAGTCTCCCTACGGAGGTGGCCTCCAGGTGTTGAACTCCACATGTGTGTGCATGTGTGTATGTACATGTATGTACATGTGCACATATATGTGGCTGAACATATGTGCTTGAGGATGTGTGTGTGTGTGTGTGTGTGTGTGTGTGTGTGTGAGTGTGTGATGTCACTCAGGAACAAGGATGGAAACAACAGGAATGAAATGCATGGACAGACACAGTGGCACACACCTGTAATCCTAAGCAAAAGGTCAGGAGTTCAAAATCATCCTCAGCAACCTAGAGGGGTCAAGGCTAGCCCAAGATACATGAGATCCTGTCTCACAAAACCAAAACCACAATGGCAAAACACTCCCAGGGCTGAAAATTAAGCTGGGGGATAACCACTTGCCTAGCAGGCGCAGGGATCTCTGAGACAGATCCCAGCGCTGTAAAACAAACAAACAAACAAAAAAAAAAAATCCTACACATTTTCTTTTTCAGGTTTTTGACAATTATTTTGTAGCCCAGACTGACATGGGACCTATTACATAGCTCAGGTTGACCTCAAACTCTGAGTAACCTTCTGCCTCACTTCCTGAGGGCTGGGGTTATAGAGCAGGCGGATACTGAGGCGCTCGCAGGAAGAAAGCAGGACGTGATGGCTGATCTGGCTAAAGGCTGTGAGACTTGGGTGTTATGGTGTCTAGGTGAGCAGGGAAGTGCGAAGCGCTCCTCACTGGGCCTGTATCTGATATGAGCAGGTGGGAGCAATACCATAACAGCTCCCAAAATACTCCTAAAGAAAATTTTGGGCAAAGAAGTAGATGGTCATGGTGGAAGTGTCAAGGTATTTATAGCCTCTAATAGTAACTACTACCTGTTCACACCTGTGGGGACGGGCGCCGTGCCCCCAACCCTCTAATAGTAACTACTACCTGTTCACACCTGTGGGGACGGGCGCCGTGCCCCCAACCCTCTAATAGTAATTACTACCTGTTCACACCTGTGGGGACGGTGCCGTGCCCCCAACCCTCTAATAGTAACTACTACCTGTTCACACCTGTGGGGACGGGCGCCGTGCCCCCAACCCCAGAAAGAGCAAGCTCTTACTTTGCATACATGGAGGAATGACTGTACTCAAACTGGGAATGATGATACCAGGAGAAACCCAAGGAAAACCCAAAGGAAATACAAGGAATAAAACTAATGGTGGGTAAAGGTGACAGGCCAGCTGACTCCAAGAACCAGGCTGAGCTCTGCAAGCCTGGGGGCAGCTCGCTTCAGTAGCCAAAGGGGACAGAGCAGGGATGGGGTAAAAATTTACAATTAAAAGTGGGGTTTGGGTGGCTTAGGCCTGTCTGTTATATAGGAGATGCAGGAGAATCACTAGTTCACGGGCAAGTTAGTGAGATCCTGCCCCCAGGTAAAAAGTAAGAAGAGAAGAGGGCTGAGGTGTAGCTCAGTAGGGAGAGGCCTTGTCTCTCACAAGCGAGGCCCTGGGTTACATGCATAGGACCAAAAAGAACATTAATAACAACAAGGGACAATTGTCCTGAACTCAGCAAATAGCCTATCCTGACATGTGTATAGGGAAGCGGAATCCTTAAAGTGCACTCCGCCGAGGAGGAGCTGCAGAGCTGCAATCACTGATGGTCTGAAAAATCTACTTTGAATCCAGAGCAAGCCAAAACACCAGCTCATGCTTCATGGGGATATCATACTAGAGCTTCAAGAACAGGCAATGGTCACTTTATGATGTTTTATAGAGGAAAAAGGAACTTCCAGTTGACAGAGATCAAGATAGCCTAGAAAGCAAAACCTGGACAGACAGATCAGAGAAAAATGTCAGACCAAATTCACTTGCACACGTAAACTTCAAAATCCAGAAGAAGACAGTAACATGTAATGTACAAGCACTAACAGTAGCCACTACTGGGTCTGAAAGAGAGGACTCAAGCCTGGGGAAAATCAGTTGCCATCATTTCCCAAATCAGCAGACTAGAGGGAGGGGGGAGGGGAGAAGATAGCCTAGGGCAATCTCAACAGTAAGACACCCCCACCCCCACCATGTGTGTGTGTGTGTGTGTGTACACCAGCATGTAGAGGTTAGAGGACAAACACGGCTGTTGTTCCTTAGGTACTGTTCACTTTGTGTTTTGAGAGAGGGCTTTTCACTGGTCTGGAATTCACTGATTAAGCTAGGCTGGCTGTCCAGTGGGCCTAAGGGACCTTTCTGTCTCTACCTTGCCGCCTGTGATTACAAGCATCCACCACCACACTTGGCTTTTGCTTGAGAGCTAGGGATCAAACTTGGTTCCTCATGCTTATAAGGCAAGCACTTTATCAACTGAGCTATCACCCCAGCCCCAGCCTTCCATTCCTCTGGTTGATAAACACCACCACTGATCATGATGAAACTCTTGGCAAATCTGTGGGCTCTCACCCAAGCCCACAACAGCAGTGCTGTTTCAGGGTGGGCTGGTGAAACGCTGCAAGGTAGGTGGGAACAACTGCTTCCCTGCTTCTGCCAGCATGGCACGGGATATCCGGGCAGCAGGCTGACAGGGAAATACACAAAAGGTGTAGGGAGCAAAGGAAGAGATGAGGTTAACCCTCCACGTTGGCAGACCCTGTGGCAGTTCACACGGCTTACCTGGGATTGACAATGGCCACCGTTAGAAACCCAGGGCAGTGTGGGAAGGCTTTCCACAAAACTCGGCACAAGGGCAAGCTGGACTCAGCGCACTAAGTAAGCATAACTTTCCGACACTGGCAATGACCAGACAAGCAACCAGAGTAGACGAGCATTTCAGCTAAAGAGAATAAATTACTTAGAAAAATATCCAGTATAACAAGCCTAAGATGTTTTATTTTTAACTAGAGACAAGGTCTCCCTGTATAGCCCAGAGTGATCTCAGGTTCTAAGTCCTATGGCCTCAGCCTTTTAAGTGCTGGGATTACAGGCGTGAACCACCACTTCCAAAGTGAAAGGTTTCACAGAAGGATGTAGACATGTGTGTGTCAGAGGAATGTGGCCACAGTTGCGGACATCCAAACCACCGAGCATGGAAATCTCAGTAGAACACTAACAGTATTTCTGAGAAACACAACAACCTGGTTGTTGCTTGATTTTTTTGAGACTGGGTCTCACTGTGTAGTCCTGGCTGGCCTGGAGCTCACTATATAGAGAGCAGACTGGCTTTAAACTCACAGCGACCCGCCTACCATTGCTTCCCGAGTACTGGGATTAAAGCTATGTGTCACCACACTCTTTAAATTTTTTACTACAGGCTTCTGGAAGTAGAAAGTTATCATTAAATTGTTGATCACAAGAGAATTAACCTTTGGTTGTAAGATGCAACGGTGGGCTGGGGATGCAGCTCGGTTGGCAGAGTGCTTGCCCCTGGGTTCAGTCCCCAGCACTGCATAAACCAGGCGTGGTGGTGCACTCCTGTGGTACCAGCACTCAAGACATGGAGGCAGGAGGATCAGAAGTTCAAAGTCGTCTTTGGCTGTAGATCAAGTTCAAGGCCATGGGGGGCCCTGTCTCAAAACAGGCCTAAGAAGGACAACAGTATTTGACAAGAAAATCCCGAGCCTGGGGAAGGGGCTCAGTGGCTGAACACTTGCCTAGCACGTGTTAGACTTGGGTTTAGTCCTCAGCTACACAAACAAAACAAAAGAGACGATCGACTCCTTGGGCAAAATGGACTTTGTTGTAACAAAAATTTGAGGGAATTCAAAGCACTAAACTGCATTCAACAGTGATTCAAAGCATCCTTCTTTTGGATTTATTTTATGTGTATAAGTGTTTTACCTGAATGTATATACGTGCACCACATGCTTGCCTCGTGCACAGAAGTCAAAGAGGGTGTCAGCCCCAGCAACTGGAGACAGATGGTTGGGGGCCACCATGTGGGTGCTGGGAATCCAACCACTTGTAAGACAAGTGCATGCTTTTAGTGGCTGTGCCATCTCTCCATCCTGTTTTTCTTGTGATGGGATAACATGTAGCACAGGCTGGCCTCCAACCAACTGCCTAGCTGAGGATGATCTTGGTTTCTGATCTTCCTGTCTCTGCCTCTGTGTGCCTGGGATCACAGACCTGTGCCCATATTACACGGGGCTATGGATGGAATCTAGGGCTTCGTGCATGCCGTTTAAGCGCTACTAACTGAGTCACATACTGGCCAGACTTTCTTTGTAAGCATCTTATTTTAAGATGAAGGAAACTGGGTTGCTTTGGGGACAAAAAGTTGTCTCTGTCACGAGCCAAAGAATAAAAATATTTTCAAAGTTTAGGCACATACAGTTTCCTTTGGAAAAAAAAAAAAACCAAACCAAACAAACTTAAGCATCCATGACGATACATTCTCACCATCAAGGTTGCATTCTCGGACTTCAGGGCAGCGTGACTCTCCTAAACATGTCATCAACAATTGTGTTTGTTCCAATATTTGTAAAGGAAAATTGCTTTCTTTTATTAAAACTCATACACATTAGTCGTCAGCAGATTTATGCAAACCACCGGCTGCCCTCATGGGTCCTGCCATGAAATGTCTCTGTAGGCAATGTCTTACCAGCTAGGAAGCCACAATCACTGGTCTAGTTTTTCTTTGTGCCTGAGAAGGAGTGAAACAACTGTACCAGAGTGGCCAGATTTAAGTAAATAGTGTGCCGTGGTGTCTCAGAAGGCAAGAGGGCGGAAATTGTGAAGGCTTTCTGGACAAAGGGAGTGCACCAGAAACCTTGATAAGTAATCAGTTCAGGGCTTGAAAAATAACCCAATGGAACCATGTGTGGGGTTCATACCTATAATCCTAGCATCGGGGATGCTCAGCCAGGAAGGTTGTGGTGAGCTCAAGGCTAGCCTGGCTCAAAACGGTGTCCCTGAAGCCAATTAAACCAACCAGGTTCCTTTCCTCATGGGGACCTGGTGTGAAATGGTTGCAAACAGCAGCCTCTTTGGGAATGTGTGCAGCCTATTACCTATATGGGTTGCCCTAAGAAAACTTGGAGACAATTTTCTGCTGGCTATTAACATCACTGATCTCAATGTTGTCCCCAAGCTAGGCTCCAGACACTCTTAGGGAAGCCCCAGGGCACAGTAGCCAGGGTTCACACTGGCCAGCTCATCACATCCCATCTGAACAAAGCTGCAGAATAAGGATCATGTGATTGAGGGCCTATGTAGAGAAAAACCCAGTTCCAAACACCAATTTGCATTTTTAAAGAAACCAAAATAACTAAAACTTCTTCTGAGTGTTCCGCTACACTGTAGGGCATCAGTGGCTGAGCAGGGTAGTTACTAGCCCTCTGAAACCCTGCAGACCAGACTCTCCAGTTTATATACGCTCATGTAAACTGAGTTTTAGGTAGGATTAAAACAATTCCTAGGCTGTGGATAGCTCAGCTGTAGAGTGTTTGCTTGGGATAGTCAAGCTATTTAGGGAAACATCGCCCCCCAAACAGATAAATGATTAAAAAAACGAAGGCTGGGCCTAGCTCTGTCCAAGAGATCTCAGCAGTATCATTGGCCCTGGGGCCTGGGTGGAGGCTACCCGTTAAGAGTTTCTTCCTTGGTGGGACCTAAACAATGTCTATCGTCTCCTCCAAAGTATTATTCCACTAAAGTGCACCTTGGGGAACCAGTTAGTTTATTGAGTTACTTAGAGTGTGGGGAGGGTTGCCGAAGCATGGATAACTCCAAAGCAGCTGTGCTGGTAAGTCTTCACCCAGCATGGGGATGATGGCTACACAGGGATGATGCCCTTCTCTAAATAATCACTTGAGCCTGTAAACCCTAGTGTTGTGGAAGTTTATTTTTAGTTGTGTTAAAAAATAATTGTTTTTGTGCACTGTTGGAAAAAGGAATGCAGAGGCCTTGGCATTTTGCACAGTCTGCAGGTGTTGGATTTATGTGGGGGGTGTTTGATTGTTAATTATCTGCAGGTGATATCAGTAGAATACCTGAGGAGTTCTGAATCAATAAAACACCTGAACTCAGATGCTCGGGGTTCCACTGTCTATGGCACTGGCCAGAATGGTGGTTCCCTCTGCTGAGGTCTGGCAGAGTTTTTACATATGAAAGTACCCCTGTCTCATTCTTGCTGAGCCCACACAGTGGCTAACTAACTACACCCTAGCACCTCCCAGATACAG
The DNA here is from genome assembly GCA_026225945.1 of Cricetomys ansorgei. Classification (NCBI taxonomy): domain Eukaryota; kingdom Metazoa; phylum Chordata; class Mammalia; order Rodentia; family Nesomyidae; genus Cricetomys; species Cricetomys ansorgei. The sequence continues at coordinate 76,275 of JAMJFZ010003723.1, read as the reverse complement.
TGGGCATGTGCAGTAAGAGCAGTATTGCATTAAAATGGCTGTCCTAGTTTCATTTCTGGTGCTACTATAAAATATCCTAACAAAGCAACTTTGGGCAGAAAGGGTTTATTTGGCTCACAACTCCAGGTCACAGTCCGTTACTGCAGGAAGTCAAGGCAGGAACTTACAGCAAGTATCACATCCACAGTCAAGAGCGGAGAGAACAAAAATATGGATAAGTGTTTAATTCCTTGTTCTCAGCCAGCTTGCACCTCTCATAAACAGTTCGGGACCCTCTGCCTAGGGAATAGTGCTACTCACAGTGGGCTGGGTCTTCCTACATCAGTTAACAGTCAAGACAATGCCACAGAGATATGTCCACAGGCCAACCTGATCCTTATTCCTCTTTATGACTCTTTCCCCACGAGATTCTAGGTTGTGTCATTGTGGTAGTTTGAATAAGAATGATCCCCATAGGCTCATAGATTTAAGGGCTTGGTCGCCAGGGAGTGACATTATTTGAAAGGATTGGAGGTGTGGTCTTTTTGGAGGAAATGTGTCAATGAGGGTGGGATTTGAGGTTTTAAAATGCCCATTCCAAGCCTAGAGTTTCTTCCTGCTGTTTGTGGATCTGGACCCGGATCTGGATGTAGAACTCTCTAGCACCATGTCTGCCTGCATGCCGCCAGGTTCCCTGCCATGATGATAATGGACTAAACCTCTGAAACTGTAGGGAAGCCCCAGTTAAATGCGTTCCTTTGTAAGAGTTGCCATGGTCACGGTGTCTCTTCACAGCACCAGAACACTGACTAATACAGTCATGTTGACAATACTAACCAGCACAATTGGATAACTAGCATCTTGTCAACTTGATGGATAAACATGTCATTTTAAGTCACAACTTTCCATTCCTTGTGTCTAAAGCCTCACGTGTTAATATGATATTAAATAAGTAAAACTCCAAGAAGTCCCCAAAGACTCTCAAATATGAAATCCTATAAATTTAAAAAAAAAAGCTATATATTTAATTTTTCTTAACCCTAAAGGGAAAACCTAGCGCATAAAGAAAATCATAGCAAAGGAAAACTAAAATCCAGCAGTGTAAATCCAAATCCTGTAGTTGTCTAACGTGTGGGACCCACTCACAATCTTCTGGGCTCCAAAGGGCTCGTGAGCCCACTTCTCCCTCTCTGCTATTTGCAACAAGGAGCTTCTCTCTTAGGTCAGCTCCATTCCAATCCTGCAGTGCTCCTAGACAGACGTTCCGTGGTTCCGGTATCTCCAATACCTGAAGTCTCTGCTGCAGTTGAGACTTCACCTTTACTAATGTCTCGACAGCCCTCCTTTGCAGGGATTTGACCCTGGTACAAGGTGTCAAGCCTCATTTGCTTTCCATGACTTCTTCCATTTTGCATCTTTCATGCCCTCAAACCAGGGCCACCACAATGATGCTCACCTTGAGTCCTACTAACCCTGAGGAAACACATCCCTATTGTGCCAATGAAACATGGGAAATTTTAGTTCAGTGGTGCTACCCTCTCTGACAATCACAGCTGCTTCTTCGGCTCCAGGCTGATCAGCACTCTCAGGTGGGGATCCGAAGACCCTCCCCCTTTTCTCTGAGGAGATGTCAATAGGCGACACCCGATGATAGTGATGGCCTCTTGCAATAAGCCACAGATAATCTGTGAAGACGATCTGTTCAGATCAGATGATCAGAGGATCATCACCACTAAAAAGGAAGCCTCACTTTGCTTGAGCTTGCCCATGTTGGTTCTCACTTCCTTCTTGTCAGTGAGATGACCCTGGCACAGGTGCCAACCGTACAACACAATCAAAGTCATTAAGATAGTCATCAAAGCATTTCCTGCCAGGTTCTGATGCACAGGTTGTCCTTTTACTGATGTTGGACATGTTAATGATGTTTGAGGAAGCTGGGATTCACTCCAGGTAACCGTGGGTCATCTTTGTCCAGCTTAGCATATAAACCCTTCCTCTCGGGGTGTGGGAATCATCTGTCTGGCTTCCACCTGAGATAGACTCTGCCACTGAGTCCCCAAGGACCGTGTCCTTGGCATACCCACCTGTTTTGGGGGAGTCTCACAAACTCCTTGTGGGTCATTCTCATACGAGAGGATTTGGTGTTTCCAGATCCATGGTGAGTCTCCACCCTGGCTCTGAGCTGCCTCTGACAGCCCCCATGGAAGGGACAGTGGGAGTCCTGGTCCTCCTCTGTGGACAGTAGGGATACTGCAGGGAGCCAGTTACTGACAATTACTCAGCTGAGATCTAGAAGCTTCTTTGGCATCCTTGTGTTGGCCACAGGCTGGGTGGGATGGAACCTGTTTGTGGCCAGACAGGGGTCATTTTAATGGGACCCTGGATATGTGAAGTGGGAGAGCCCCAGAGTTTGGCAGCACTCCTGACCTCTGCCTAGTGTGTACCAGAGGTGTCTTCACTGGCTCCAAACCAGAAATGCCCACAGATGCTGCCAGATGTCTCCTCAGAGCACATCCCCCTGTCTGTGAAGTGCTGGGCTGGGCATGGGATCCAGGTGGTCTAGGCGTTCCTGCCAGGAGCACTGTGGGCCCAGAACAGGGAGATTCGGAGGTCCATATCCTGAGTGCCAACTTGGTTGTAGGAAGGCCCCACCAAGCCTCGCTCATTCTTTCATGAGGACAAAGGGACTTTGGGGTCAGGGGCAGTCAGGGAGGTGAGCTGCAGTACCTGGCACCTGTGGTGGCTGAGGCCCTGCCTTCTCACTGATCCCCACCCCCTGCAGATGTTCTGGATGTTATTCCTGGCTCTCTTTTGCCTGGGAAGCCCTGTGCCCATGACCTCTGGTAAGTCCGGACCAACATTAATAACTGCTTTGCATCAGGAACATTATTCTGGCCCCAGACTGGTTCACTCTTAGGGCTTACATGGGCACTGGATGGCAACATCTGGTCCAGGATGGGGGTGACAGGAGACTGGTCCTTGCTTTCTAATGTGTTCATATTGCTTTTAGTATCTGTCTCCAAAGACAAGTCAGTGGGCATCATTGGGGGTCACCATACCCAGAGGGGGAAGTGGCCATGGCAAGTCAGCCTGAGAACCTACAAATACAGGACAGGCTCCTGGGTACACATGTGTGGGGGCTCCATCATCCATCCACAGTGGATACTGACCGCTGCCCACTGCATCAGAAGGTGAGACACCACTGGAGGCACCTCCTGGGTATAGAATGTTGACAGTGGGCTACCCCGGACCAGCTGCCTCTGAGCCACCCAGTGTTTGTCTTTCCCCAGTCAGGACCCCGACCCAGCCTCATTCCGGGTCCAGGTGGGACAAGTATACCTCTACAAGGAACAGAAACTTCTGAACACCTCCAAGATCATCATCCACCCTGACTTCAACGCTGTCAGTAAGAGGTTTGACTTGGCCCTGAGGAAGCTGGCTGCCCCCCTGACTGTAACCGAGTATGTCTCGCCAGTCTCTCTGCCAGATGACAACTTAACCTTCAATTCAACTGACCAGTGCTGGGTGACTGGCTGGGGTGATGTTGGTGAAGATGGTAAGCATCTGAGGCTGGAAGGCAGAGAGACAGAGAGGACATTGCATTCTCTCCTTCCACATCCCTCCCCGAAGGCTAGCTAGCTTGTGGAAACAAGTGGGTAGAAGCAAGGCTCTCTTAGGACTCAGCTGTTGCATCGAATAGGCTTCTTGGCCACCAGTGAAACGCTCACAAAAGTCAGGGGCATTTTCAGACCTCATGGGCAGCAAGTAGTCACGGCAGCACCAACCTGTGTTGCCCTGGTTTGAAGCCGGTGCATTTTTCTAGCTATACCCCATGCAGGAGGGAGTCCGACTACTACCTACTTAGAGAAGCACCATTTTTTTTTTTTCATGTGATCTGGTACCCAGAGGAGGCTCTAGGCGCACATCTGTTTCTTATATATGTTGTAGCTATGCATCACAGACCCAGTCTGCAAGCCCTGGCACTGAACTCTCTTCTTGGGAGGCGCCAGGGCACGGTCCTTGTCCCCTCCAGTTTCTCCAGCTCCACATGCCACCACTGTGGCTTCATCACTGACCGCTGCTGTTTCCACGCGGCTGTCCTCTGTGTGCTCTTCTCTCTCCACTCTTACAGTGGGAGTTGGGGCCCCTCCACGATAAGCTCACTAGGTAGCCTAGGCTGCCTCAGACTTATGATTCTCTTGCCTTAGTGGCAAGAGCCAGGATTATAAGCCTGTGCCACTGCCTGCCTCAGAACGACCTCCTTTTAAACTTACTAACATATGTAAAAATTTTATCTCTAAATAAAGTCACATTCAGAGGGGCTCTCAGCCCCTGTATAGCCTCTAAACCCATTTAACATAGCAGGCTATACCCCACCCAGGACACATGGGGAAATGGAGGCTCTGACTCTCTCCAGGTCAGAGCAGTGAGGTCATGGCCAGTGTGACTGGCATGACGTGCATATGTTAGGGTTCAGGACATGCCCCTCACCCCTGCTTCCTGACTTTTCCACCCTTCCTCCAGAGCCTATAAAGCCTCCCTACAAGCTATATGAGGTGAAGATCCCACTGAGGGATAGTAAGGCCTGTCACCGGGCTTACAGGAAGGAAGCGGATGATGGCAACAGAAGGTTCATCTTTAGGGACATGCTGTGTGCTGGCACCGCAGGCCGAGCCCCCTGTTCGGTGAGTGATTCGGGCCCAGCTGTGACCTTCCTACTCCTACTCCAGATGTCTGACCCTTCAAGGAAGCCAGGATTACGGAGTTTCCTTGTGCTTTGTCTCTGATGGGACTGCTCCTCTTCCCACAGGGTGACTCTGGGGGGCCCTTGGTCTGCTGGAAGAACAGCAAGTGGATGCAGGTGGGAGTGGTCAGCTGGGGAATGGATTGCAGTGCCAAGCTGCCAGCAGTCTTCTCCAGAGTCCAGAGCTCCTTAGCCTGGATCCACCGGTCCATCACCAAGTAGCCGTGTCCGTGGGCTACTGCTAGTCATCAGAGTGCCGGACTCCCTCTGTTCTTTCCTCCTAGGCCCTTCCTTGCCCTGCAGCCTACCTCCTTCCTGCCTGGCCTGTCCTTTCCTGATGACAGGAATTCCCAGGTCCCTGTGAGGTTGGCTGCTGTGTGGCAGCTGTGTTTGTCTCATTAAACTGACTGAATAAATGAAGGTGGTCAGAGTGGTCTTTGAGGGAAGGGCATGGCTGTGGAGTGGGTGGACTCAGAGCCTTCAAGGCCGGGGATAATTCCCCAGGTTCTGTTTGAGCACCTCAGTCTTGACTATATCTATGAAACAAATGTAATAAACAAAATGCAAGCAGGGGCCAAGATTGTATTGCATTTATTTAGTGTCCAGTAACTGCGCGCGAGAACCATTGTCTCACAAGCTCTTGGCTTTTAGTCGTCTTTGGAACAGCTGGCACAAGCAACCGACTCCGTCTCAGTGGTCTGAGAGACAGCTCACATCATGAAGCTTAGACTGGCCTCAAACGTAACAATCTTCTGTTTCCGCTTCCCAAGTGCTAGGATTATAGGCAAGCGCTGCCAGGTTCAGTGGAACTGAACAATAGTCTGTAAAGACACTGCTGATTGGCTGCCTGCTAGCTTGTTTGCCACTGCCCTGTGTTGGCTAGGAAAGATTCATCTCGATTGGTCTGAGTGTGTGTGTGTGTGTGTGTGTGTGTGTGTGTGTGTGTGTGTGTGTGACAGGTGTCAGGGAGTTAGCTCAAGTGAACTCTTTAGTCTCAGTTTCAGCAACAAAGGTATGGAAGGAACGGCTCTTAAGTCAGCCGTACCAGAATGCCATTCTGCTAGTTGGGTAGGTAATGTCTCAGTATCTCAAAAACCATGTTCAGGGTCCCTTGTCAGAAGCTGTACTTTGTAGAATGTTAGCAGTTTAGTTATGAGGTTTTACAAAACACAGTCAACAGGGGTAAAAATATTTTGAAAATTAAACAGTCTTGTACAGTTTACAAGTATCTAGTGTCTGTCAATCTTTAGAGGCTTTTATAGTAGAAGGGGCATCTATCTACAGAGCCAGCAATTAGCATCAAGACACAGAACAACTATTTAGAGTCTACTTCTATTTTTCTTAAAGTATTTTATTTTTATTTTATGTATATTGGTGTTTTGCCTGCTTGTATGTCTGCGTAAGGGTGTTAGATCCCCTAGAACTAGAATTAAGACAGTTATGAGCTGCCATTTGGGTGCTGGGAATCTTCCTCTGGAAGAGCAGCCAGTGCCCTTAACTGCTGAGCTGTCACTCCAGCCCCCTAGAGTCTATTTCTAAAGCAAAGAGAAAAAAAAATCATTGGCTTGGTAGATTAAACCAGAATGGCAATTACATTTAGTATTTATTTTATTTTATACATGCAACCTGCATGTATGTCTGTGTAACACTTGTATGTCTGGTGAGGAGGAGGCCGGAAGAAGGCATCAGATCCCATGGAACTGGAGTTTCAGTTGGTTGTGGGTGCTGGGAATTGAACCTGCGTCTTCTGGAAGGGCAGCCAGTGCTTTTAACCACTGAGTCATCCAGCTCCTAGAATGGCAGTTTTTAAATGCCTTTTCAAGCCTGTAAGACACAAGGGGTCATCACTATAGCACCCGTGTTATAAAACCTTTCTGCAGAGGGTGGGAGGGTCTCTGATTTCTATCATTATCCATTTGAAGCAGGAGTCAGTTGGTTTCAGGAGCCAGTAGCTGGAAGAAGATCCAGTACAGCATGAAAAGATTTCACCGTTTTTATCAATTGTTCTTTTAAAAGTGCAATTTAGGTACAGTTTGGGGACGGGAGACTGATGCACGGCCTCCTTGAGCTGTCTTTCTCATCCAGGTACTGTCACGTGGTTTTCTTGTATCTTTTCATCCTTAGAAGGATTAGCTTATGCTAGTCAGCTTGACACATAGTCAAATGTTTAGGAAACATTAATATTAATCTTTGAAAAAATCAAATACTATGAACTTGTGTTTATGATAAAGAATTAAAATCTTTTTTAGCCCCCTCACCCCACACCTTGTAAAACCTCTATACATTTTTTTTTCTAGACAGGGTTTTTCTGTTGTAACTCTGGCTGTACTGAACTCACTGTGTAGACCAGGCTGGCCTCAAAGTCACAGAAATCTGCCTGCCTCTGCCTGCTGAGTGCTGGGATTAAAGGTGTGCACCACCACTGCCCGGCTACAGATGTTTTAATTTCCCAATTTGGTAAAACCTTTGTTTACCTTAAAGCCCTAAAGAGGCCAATTCCTTCCACTTCCCCTCCCTCTTCATCCTCCTCCTCCTCCTCCTCCTCTTCCTCCTCCTTCTCCTCCTCCTCTTCTTCTTCTTCCTTTTTTGTGTTGATTCTTTTAAAACTAGCCAATCATGAAAGACTGTGAGATTGGACCCCAGCCAATGGGAAAAAGACACACTTATCATGTGCATTAGACTAAAAGCCAAGTGTACTTCTTGTCTCTGTGCGTTCACACTTCAGATGGCACGGTGATCTCTTTTTGTCTTGAGTTTATTTCTAACAAAGGGAAGCAGGACTTGTTCTGGCTTGCTGTGCCCATTGCTTAGGCTGGCTCTGACCCGTTGTAGCCTCTCTCCTTAAGCAAAGGCACAAAATCTACAACTCTGTAAATTTTGCATAATATATAAAGTTTAGAAACAATTAAACATATTTCTAGTCAGATACATATTTTTGACTGACTTTTTAGTGATCATGTCTGTTTTGACATGTCTGCTTCTATTCTTTCTATTTAATTTCAGGGTTAGAGGTAGGGTATACAAGTTAATCTCACCAAATGAGAGTAAAGACCATTACCAAAATTCTTTGATCAAATTAAGCAAGCTTTATATTCTGTCAGACAGGGCTATGTCTCTAAAGCAGAGTTTGAGAAAATAGCATCAAATGCAGGGGAAAGTGGGGTTCATATTAGCCCTAAACTGTAAGCCTAGGAGGTTTTCAAGGGTTGGGGGGATTTCCAGAGGAATTTCAGTTATGTAGGAACTTGGCTGAGCATTTCAAAATTATTTGGCAGAATATCTTATCTTAGGGTATAGGGCACGGAACGTGTTGAATTCCAGAAAATAGGTCCAGACCTGGTCAAATACAAGTTTTACAGAAAACAAGAATGAACTTTATTTTGACCTTGTAACAAGATGGCTTTTAATCTTAAGATGGAGTCAGCCTGGTCCATGACAGTCCAGCCTGCTGGAATAAAGACTTTCAATTGACTATAAGCTATGTCTGAGTGGTCATTTCTGGTGGGCTCCCTATAACAATCCTCCCAGAGGTAAAGTCTAGGAAAGTTTTTTTTCCCCTAAAATTTATTTATTTTTTATCCTTGAACTTTTTAGGTTTAAAAAAATAGATACAGAAGCAGTTGCTCTTATAGTCCAAAATGACCCCAAACATCTTCAAACACACAAACACTTAAACATTTTAAAAAGGCATTTCAATCATGCTTACAGTTCAAAATGAGTTTAAAAAATAAACGAAGGGCTGGAGAGTTGGTTCAGCAATTAAGAAAACTGGCTGCTCTTCCAGAGGACTGGGCTTGATTCTTAGCACCCACACAGCAGTTCACAACCATCTGTAACTGCAGTTCTAGAGGATTCCATTTCCTCTTCTGGCTTTCATGAACACTAGGCATTCAAGTGGTGCAGAGACATACATGCAGGCAAAACATCAATATATATAACATTTTAAAAATAAGTAAAGAAATAAATTTAAAAATTCAAGAGTTGGGAAGTTTCCTGTTAGAAATAAGTTCTGGGTTGCAAAGAAAGTGCTACAATTCCAACCAAAGTGTCTGGACAAGGCAAACTTAACTCTTGGTCAAGAGGGTGTGCTCAGAAGAGACAACACATGGAGACAGGAAGTGCATTTAGTTTTATTCTAACTCAGGTAGTGACTGTGTCTTTTCTCTATTTGCTGGACTCTGACCTCACAGTCTTAACTCAGTCTGAAAAAAAAAATGGTGCACAAGAAATAGAGGAGGAAGGGGGAAGAATCACTGTGCCAAGGAGAGGATTTCTCAAGTTTTATTTAACTCTTTTAATATTTAAATGTTTAAATATTCTTTTCTGGCTGAGAATGTAGCTGAGTTGCTTGATGTGAATGAGACACTGAGTTCAGTCTCCAGCACAACAAACTAAAGTTGTTTTTAACTCTGACCACAAAGATATGACCATTTGGCCACTGTGGTAAAGAGCCCAAAGCTGAGACAAAGAGCACAGACTGAAGCCCTGCAGACTGGATCCCAAGTCCTCCTTCGCTCTGTGACCTTGGAGAAGTAGGAAATACTGGATAAAAGCCAGACTGAAACCCAGCAGGGCACACTCCAAATCCTGTGGCTCCGTGTTCCATGTTAAGGGTGTGGATGGCTCCATCCTTCCAGCTTTGCTGACTGCAACACACTTCCTCTCTTGCGCTGTTTCCATGCCCTGTCTGCAGCTCTCCTTGGCAGATACCCCGACAATATTTTCATGGTTACACAAACCATGGCATATCTCCATACTCTTGTTTCTCTGTTTCAATTGGTTCAGTAGAACGTGATGGTTCAAGAGAGCCCCAAATCTTTCCTGCCCAAGTAGTTCAATAGAACTCTAGATTTGCTCAAAAGAGCTTCCACATTGACAAGGCCTGTCCTAGAAATGGCATTATTGTTTGATTATGAGCCCATCCCTTTAAGAGACACATCACTCTATAAAGTCAAGCCATGTTCCCACCTAGAGCTGACATAGGTCATAGCTGGGAAAAAGCGAACCCAAGACAAAGGAACCCTAGCTATGCCCCCTGAAGCGCCCACTGCAGGAATGGCAGAGCCCTGTCTTTGTATCTCTGCATCCCTGACTTTGAGTTACAGTCAAGTTCCAATGACTTTGACAGCTGTCTCTCTTCCATCACCATGGACACTGTGTTTCTCTATTTAACAATAATACCTCAATATTGCTCAAGAACATGGAAAGACAGAGACAGTTATCAAATGACAGCTACCCCAGTTGTTTCAAAAGAATCCCACATTGATCTGGGCATGGTGGCACACACCTTTAATCCCAGGACTCGGGAGGCAGAGGCACACGGATCTCTATGAGTCTGAGGCTAATCGGGTCTGCTAAGGAGTTCCAGGCCAGGCAAGGCTGCACAATGAGACCCTGTTTCAAAAACAAAACAAAAAACTAAACAACAACAAAAACAAGCAAACAACAACAAATCAAATTGCTCAAAAACATCCAAGGACAAACAGGAAGGCAAAGCCTGAGGTTCACCCCCTAAGAAAGAGACTTCCCAAGGCTCAAATTTTCTCCAAAGTCCAAACTCTGATTTACTGAGTAGAGGTAAAGAGCAGCTGATGTGGAAGAGGAAAATGCCCCTGGAGTAAATAACTCCAGCAGCTTCTGAGAACTTCCGGTTTTCCTCTCCACCTGCGCCCGGCTCATCATGATTGGCAGACACCCCAAAAGTTTATCTATGGTTCTTCATGCTTGCCATTTTGTTATCAAGACTTGGGGGGTTTGTCTTAGCTATGGTAACTCCTGCTGTGATGAAACACCACGACCAAAGCAACTTGGGGAGGAAAGGGTTACGGCTTACACTTCCACAGTGTGGTTCATCACTCAAGGAAGCCTCAACAGGCACTCAAGCAGGGCAGGAACCAGGAGGCAGGAGCTGGTGCAGAGGCCATGGAAGGGTGCTGCTTACTGGCTTGCTCCTCATGCTTGCTCAGCTTGTTTTCTTATAAAACCCAGGTGTCCAGGGATGGCACCTCCTGCAATGGTTTGGACCATCCCCTATTGATCATTAATTAAGAAAATGCTTTACAGATGGATCTTATGGAGATGTTTTCTCAGTTGAGGCTTCCTCTTTATCCAATGACTCCTCAAGTTGTCATAAAACTAGCCAGTAGAGGATCACAGCTTGTGTCCCAACTCAGGTCCAGCTTCTGGTCCTCAATAAGCCAATTAAAAGAGCCAAATTAAAATGGAAAGCAAGGAGCTGGAGAGTTGGGTGAGGTTAAGCGCACGGGTTCAATTCCTAGTACCCATGTGGTGGCTCACAACCATCTGTAACCCAGGTCCGGGGGATCCAACAGGCATGTGGTGCACTTTCATGAACACGTGCAATATATTAATATACACAAAGTAAATAAATAAACCTAATACACAAATAAAACAAAAGTGGAAAGCATGAGAGGGCTTCTCCTCGAGGGCTGGGTTGTTTTTAAGGGTTTTTGAAGTGTGTTTTTGTCTCCTAATTTAGAGTTGGCCAGTTTGAACTAAGACAGGGAGACTGATAGGCCCACACCTTTGGGGCAAACCTGTCATCAAAACAAAAAACATAGCTCTCATCTTAAAAGGAATAAGAGCTAGTTTATTCTCGAGCCATTTTGAGTGACCATGTCTGAGGAACACAGACTTCGGCTACCCAAATCCCATGTTCCAATGTGGAAGCAGTTTCATGAAATGCTTTACGTTTTATAGGACAAAGAAACTCATAAGTCAAGACAAGTTTCAAATTCATTGGTGAGGCTGGGTGGTGGTGGTACAAACCTTTAATCCCAGTGCTTAGGAGGCAGAGGCAGGTGGATCTTTGAGTTTAAGTCCAGCCTGGTCTACCCAGCAAGTTCCAGATAGCCAAAGCTACACAGAGAAACTCTGTCTCAAAACCCCCAAAACTAAAACCAAGCAACAACAAAAAGCATTGGTGGGAACATTTGACAAGTGGTTACAGTAAGACAGAAGAGACTTTTCTATAGCCCTAAGATGCTGTCTTAGCTTTGGGGTTGGTGGAAGCTAGTAGCCTGTTAAGTTAATAAATTCAAACGATTTTATCTATTAGTCACAGGATGTTAGTTCTGTCATAGAGGTGGCAAGGAATGGCTGTTCTGGGGGCTAAGGCTAGTTCAAGATTAGATTATTAGCTTTTGGCCCTGCAACCTTCCAACTTCTCCACACCACTGCAGTTTTAACCAGTCAGCCAGTCTTTAAAGCTTCTTTCTAGGAGTTCTCACTTACAATGTCCTGATCATCAGATCTTCAACTTGTCAGGACAGGAGTCCTCCTGGTGGGAGAAAGAAGCCCTGCAGGTCTTTGTTTTAAACTGCCAGGCTATTGTCTCAGATCAGGAGGGCAAGGAAGAAGCTGGATTTTGCCATCTTGGAAGTTTGCTATCTTTTAAAGATAGCAACTTGCTATTTTTAAAATTTATTTTTATTAGTTATTTTATTATTTTTATTATTTTTAATTGTGTTTATTTGTACAATCAGTGTATAGATTTGTACAAGTGTGGGCAGGTACTCAAAGAAGCCAGAGGTGTTGGATCACCCAGGAGCTGGAGTTACAGGTGATTCTGAGCTGCCTACATGGCTGCTTGGAATTGAACTGCAAGTGCTCTTAAAGACTAAGCCATCTCTGCAGCCCCGTTGCTATCTCTATTACCTACCAGTGCTCCCTCTATTGTCATCCTGTCAGGGATCTGTCTGACCTCTGGTCCCTCAGTTTGACATTTCCCATCTTTCAAAAGCACATTGCCCAATGCTAAGTTATCACTAATCTTGATTCTCTTTATCCCTAGGGCTGGGATGCAGTGGGCACATGGGAAAAGCATGATTTTGCCTTTCCACTACTCCAGGGTGGACCCTTTGCTCTGAGACCCTGGTGCCCCAGTGTTGTCCCAGTCTCTGCCCAACATCCCTTCTTGCGACAGAAGCCCTGGGTAGCCACATCCTTCTAACGGCATCCTAGAACCTAGAACTTGGTCACATCTGTGGGCCCTTTGCTAACAGCTGCCCCCACCACCATATGGCTTTCAGTTCTTTCTTATTCTTTCACCAGATCTGATAATCGTGGCCTGACTCTGTGGTTATGATCCAGTTCGTCCAATCATTTCCCGTTAGGCTCTGACACCCATAGTGTCTTTTCACTAATGTTGGACACATTAATAGTGTTTGAAGAAGCCAAGATTCAGAGTTCAGGCTTGAGGCTGCTGTGGGTCACCTTCATCCAGCTTAGCATATAAACTCTTCCTGCTGCTCAGGGCTGTGGGAATCGCCTGTCTGGCTTCCACCTGAGATAGATTCTGCCACTGAGTCCCCAAGGACCTGTGCCCTCGGCAGTCCTGGGCACACACCGCTTTCAGGCCTCACAAGTCCTGTGGCTAATTCTTGTATGAGAAGACCTGGTATTTCTGTAGCCAAGCTGAGTCCTCATCCTGGTTCTGAGCTGCTTCTGGCAGCCCCCATGGAAGGGACAGTGGGTGTGCCGATTCTCCTGTATGGAAAGAAAGAAGGGATACTGCAGGGAGCCAGGTACTGACAATTCCTCAGCCGAGATCTAGAAGTTTCTTTGGCATCCATGTGTTGGCCACAGGGTGGGTGGGATGGGATCTATTTGTGGCCAGACAGGGGTCATTTTAATGGGACCTGGATATGTGAAGTAGGAGAGCCCCAGAGTTTGGCAGCACTCCTGACCTCTGCCTAGTGTGTGCCAGAGGTGTCTTCACTGGCTCCAAACCAGACATGCCCACAGATGCTGCCAGATGTCTCCTCAGGGCACATCCCCCTGTCTGTGAAGTTCTGGGCTGGGCATGGGATCCAGGTAGCATGTGAGTTCCTGCCAGCACAGAGTCTCTAGAACCTGGCTAGCTAGGTATCCCTTTGATCCTAGAGGGGCAAATTCCATTGTAGAGCTAGGAGTGGATACATGGCCTGGCCTTGAGTGCAGAGATCTTCTGGGACTCCTGCAGGGCCCTTTACCCACCCAAACACTCCAGCACCCAGAATAGGGTTGCAGGCTAGTGCTGTCTACTTGGTCCACAAGCAGGAGAGCTTGGCTTGGCTCACTGAATGCTCCAGCAACACCTGTTCTCAGATTTGACAGTAAAATTAGTCCTGTGTGTGGGTGTCCCTGACTAGCACTGGGTTCTTAAGCCTCAGCTGGCCATTGAGGTCTTGCAGAATGCCATGGAGGCAGTTTCTGCAGGATTCACAGTGTGGTACTGGGCACTGCAGGTCCAGCCAAGGAGCTCTGGGCCTGAAGCTCCCTGTGACATGTGTTGGGTATGGCCGTGTGTTCCCAGCATGGAGGAGTTGTTCCTCTGGAGTCTCAGAGCTAACAAGATGGAGGAGATTGTCTCACCATGTGTCAGGGACACATGACACTTCTGAGACCCCAGTCTGAGCCAGTCTCCTCTTCTCAACACTACTGCAAGCAGGTGGTGGCACCATGAAACCCTGGTGGTAAAGACTTCAGGTCCCTGAGCATGGGTCAATCCCCTTGCATCCTTCCTGAGGTCAAATGCCATTTCTTTCCAGCTCTTACTCCAAGCAGAGGCCTGGACAAGGCCCTTGCCCACTTCCCAGGGCTCCAGGATAAAGGGTCTGAGAAGGCCCCAGTAGGAGGAAGCTGAGGAGACCTGGCATAGTCAGGGCACTGTCCCCTCCTTTCTGGATGCCTCCAACTGACTTTGGATTCAGTCTTTTCCATCCTAACCTAGGTAAACCCAACCCTGACCCCTCCATCCTGACCCCTCCCACTCTTCACTCCCATGCCCCTCTGTACAGATGCTGAGCCTACTATGTCTGACCCTCTTCTTTGTTGGGGGCACCATGGCTGGAACTCCAGGTGAGTCCTTATCCCCTGTACTTCCTCCATTCTGCAGAGGGTCCAAGAAGCCCTGTCCTAGAACCTTGGGGACACATGTGTGAACTGCTCTGCCCCAGTGTGGGTTTCAGTCTGAGCACTGGTTCTCTGACCTTCTACTTGTTGCTTGCAGCACCCGTGTCTAAGGATGTGCTGGTGGGCATTGTGGGGGGCCACAGCGCCCCACAGGGGAAGTGGCCATGGCAGGTCAGCCTGAGGATCTACAGCTACCACCGGGCCGCCTGGGTGCACATCTGTGGGGGCTCCGTCATCCACCCACAGTGGGTGCTGACCGCTGCCCACTGCATCCACGTGTGAGTCTCTCCTTTGTCCTCCAGTGCTGGGTAGGATGTGGGTGATCAGAAAGGCTTGGATAACAAAGGGGTTCAGTTGGTTCTGCCTAGGACAGTGGAGAACGTCTCCACAGTACCAGACACTGTTGTCACTACTTCTTTCTGACCCCAGGAGAGATGCTGACCCATCATCCTTTCGGATCCACGCTGGGGATGTGTACCTCTACGGGGGCAAGGCGCTGCTGAGAGTGAGCTGGGTCATCATCCACCCAGACTTTGTCCATTTCGGTTCAGAGATGGCTCTGCTCCAGCTGACAAGTCTGTGCAATCCCTTGCTACTGTCAAGCCTGTCACGCTGTCCTCTGGGTCTCTCGAGATCACCCAGAAGGATGTGTGCTGGGTGACTGGCTGGGGTGCAGTGAACATTTCTAGTAAGTATTGGGGAAGGATTTGAGCTGTGGGAACACACTTGCCATCTGAGGATACCTGGTGGGTGGTACCGAGGTCCTTGGAGCAGGACCCGGAGAGGAAAGATAGAGTTGCTGACAAGCATGAACCAATTCTGGCTACACCTCCTCACGACTCTAGACCTCCGCCTGAGCCCAGTGATGCAGCTGGGCCCAGAATCCAAGACTCTGAAAGCAATGGCTGATTTTTACTTTCCAACTAATAAAGTATATTGGAAAAAATACCAGAAAATAACTCCACTGTTTGGCCCTGGACAGGCAAGCAGACAGAATCCATGTGTAGAAGTCCTAGGAATTATAGGTGGACATGGCACACATTCTTTTCCAGAAGAAAGATTCTGAGCTCGGAGAGGGAGCTGGACTTGGAGCTGTATTGTAGATAGGCCTCCTCTCTGTCCCCAGGTGGAGCAGTAGGATTGTGGGATAGGTGTGGGGAGGTCTATGCACCACCAGCCTCTCTTCTCCCCGGGATCACTGCGTCCTCCTTACCGCCTGCAACAGGTGCAGGTGAAGATAGCAGACAATGCCATGTGGGAGGAACCACAGCGCCTCCTGGCACTAGGATCACGGCCAGAGACTGATCCTGCAGGACATGCTATGCGCAGGCCAGGAGGGCCGAGTGAGTGAGCCTATGTGAGTCCCACCCACCTCCTTCTTTCTGTCCCCAGTCCCACATCAGGGTGATAACCATCAATGCTTCTTTTGTCCCCAGGGCGACTCAGGTGGCCCCCTGGTCTGCAGTGTGGCAGGCTCATGGACCCTGGTGAGAGTGGTGGGCCGGGGCTATGGCTGTGCCCTGAAGGACATCCCTAGGGTCTATGCATGTGTGCAGTCCTTCCTGCTCTGGATCACAAGGCAGATGCAGAGCTTCTCCTGAGCCCAGCTGCTGGCCTCATGCTGGCCAGCTGACGATGAATCAGCTCTGATGGCAATCCCAGAGTGTCTGGGCAGGGTTCAGGCTCTGGGGTGTAGGTGCCCAGTGTGCTCAGCACTAGCTACTGAAGGACATGCCTCTGTTTCTTGGATTTTTCAATAAACATGTGTTGCATATTTGTGTTCAAGTTTTTGTGTGAATCCAGATTTATTTTTCTCTAGTAGAAATACCTATGGATGCTGTTTTAATAGTTTTCTAGATGAGGAAACTGAGGCCTGAACTCACCAAAGGTGGGGCTTAGGGTCTGTACTCTTGTCCCTGGTCCCCAGGCACCCTGAACAGTTATCAAGCTGACTCTTGTCTGTCAAGCCCCCAGCATCCCTGTAGCATCCTGGAACCTGGATGTGGTGGCATTGTATCCCAGGAAGTGACTATCCGGGTATCTACCTTTGGGTGGTGACACTCTGCCTCTCATCAATGTCACCACGGGGCCAAGAGTCTGGTGCAATGCTGCCGTCCTTCCTGTACTTCATTTATTTTACCCCAGGGCCCTGCAGACTCAGGTACCCAGTGTAGCTAAGGTTGTCTGGGTGGCTTAAGCTGTTGCCTTGAACTCCCCACAGAGGCAATTGTCTACTGTGCAGGGCGAGGGTGAGAACCGACAGCTCCCCGGCATCCTTCCCAAAGCAGTTTTGACCCCGAGTGCATGGTGGGGAAGGGGCTGGTAGAAAGGGACTGACTAAGTCTTTCCACTGGGAGCAGCAGGAAAAGGAGAGCGGATTGGGTGAGAAGCATCCACCTCAGACCCAGACATGGCTGTTCTTCCGTCCAGATCCTCTGCCTAGGAGCGGACGGTCTGCAGGGGTCATCCAGGTGCACAGGGCAGTGATCTGCACTGGGTTTTGTGGAGTGCAGGAGACGGTCCTGCGGGGCTCCCAGCTTGCTGACAGGGGCCCCAAGGCAAGGCAGGGTTGGCCTTGGGGCCTTTCGTATGGTTTCTTTCCCTTTCTTGCCTAGAGCTAGGCAGGGCGATGAGACAGAAGTGGTCACTCCAGGATACTGGTAGTCACATGATTCCCACGACTTCCACAGGCGTCTGGACAGTGCCACAACTAATGTCCTCAAAGCTGCCACATGCTCTCTAAGCACGCACACCATCTCTCCAACATAACCCACTAAGAGCAAGACCACCCCCTGCTCTGTGCTTCCAGCACCTCCCCAGGACAGGGAGGGGGGGAGGAACTGGCTTTGCTGTAACACGCAACCTGGTGATACTGCATCAGGGTCAGGTGGCAAAGGGTAGGGGAACCTGGAGTCTCTGGACTAAGGCTATGCAATGGCTCCCAGGGTGCTGGGCTGGGTCGACTCTCTTATAATCCCCCCTTCCTAGGTGCAAGGATTGGGTCCTCAGACTCCTGAGTTGTTAGGCTGGCCAGGGCTCTGGGGAGATGGGCACTGCTCCTCTGACCGATGCTGAGTCTGGCTCCCCCAGCCTGTGCTAGAGTCATTCTTGTGCTACTCTAGTGCCCTCTTTCCAGCCTGTGACACACTGGAAGCCAGGGCTAGGGGAAAGTGACCAGTTTGGACGCTCCATGCCTGCTGTGGCACTCAGTGTCTCTTGAAGTATTTTTGTGTGGCTCACAAGAACACTAAGAACTGGAACAGGGAGTCAATATGTGTCAGCACCTCTGGGTGCCAGATACCATACTAAAGGTGTCCTTCCGCCCTTCAGAAGAACATGCAGGCCTATGTTCCCCCAGTCTACCTATCAGGGTACAGAAATATTTCCTCAGTCTATGCCCAAAAGCTATGGTCACAAGTGAGCTGCTTACATCCAAATGGATCCTAAATTTCTTGTTTTACTCTTTAAAAAATTTAATGTGCATGTGTGTGTGCACGCGCGCGCGCGTGTGCGTGTGTGTGTGTGTGTGTGTGTGTGTGTGTGTGTGTGTGTAGAGGGAGCATACATATGTGGGGAGTCAAAGGAAAACATGCAGGAGTCAGCTGACCCTTCCACCATGTGGGTCCCTGCAGTTGTACACAGTTGTACACCGACTGTGGCGGCTTACCAAAGATGACAAGAAGGGATATTCATAGGTGAGAACCCCTGCCAGACCTCAGCAGAGGGAACCACTATCCTGGCCAGCGCCATCCTGGACAGTGGAACCCTGAGCATCTGAGCTCAGGTGTTTTTATTGATCCAGAACTCCTCAGGTGTTCTACTGATAACACATGCAGATCAGCAGCAATCAAACATCCTCCACTTGAATACAACACCTGCAGACAGTACAAAACCTCAAGTCCTAGGCAGCCCTTTTCCCAACAGTGCACAAAACAATTATTTTATACATAACAAAAAATAAACTTCCACAACAGGCCTCAAGGATTGAACTCAGGTGTCAGGCTTGGAAACAAGTTCTTTTACCTGCCGAGAGTCATCTCACCTGGCTTTTCCCCACTTCCCCTGCCACCTCTGCCTCAAGACAGGATCTTGCTTTCAGGCCTTCCCTGGCCTGAAACTCATTATGTAGGCCAGGCTGGCCTCAAACTTGTGCCTTCCCAAGTTCTGGGAAAGAGGCATGTGCTACAGTAGCCTCCAGGGGCACCTAGTACAGAGCATACTTCTTACCAAGTTTCACTGAGCAGCATTGGCCTGGAGGCTCAGAAAGTTGATCACACTTGATAGACTCTGGAGATGGAGGGAGGAAACCCACCCCAGCTTCCTTTCTAGGATGGTACTGGCTTCCAGAAAAGGTATTTGGTGATATCCTGCTGTAACCGGCCTCTTAGGGCTGACTGTCTCCACAGCTCTTTCTGTTGATGATACAGTAGCTTCCCCCGCAAGGGCCCTGGCAGTCATCCTCAGAGAATGGGGGTAGCAGGTCTGTGCCGTCTGATACATGTCCAAGTGAATCCTGCTCCCCATACCCTGGGAAGCAATACCCAGGTGAATTCTCCTCTGCAGGGGCATCTGGGGGGTAAGGAGAATTGGTACCAGCAGTGCAGTAACTGGGGCCATACACTTCGGAGGTGGTTCTGAGTCTGATCGCTGGAGTGGTTCCACACCTGCCCTTTCTCACAAATGGCTCAAGCTTTCTCCTTATCTTTAAAACAAGGAAGTAGATGGGTTTTCATTCATGGACACAGTTTCTTGCATGCTTTCTTCTACTACAGTGGTGTGGGTTGAAACCAGAATCTTGTGTGCAATGGACAAGAACTCTGTCAGAGAGTTATGTCCTTAGTCTGACATCATTGCTTTTTAAATAGCAAATGCTCTTTAAAAGATGAGACAATTAAATGTAAAAGACAGGAAAATTGAATGGAGAAAATCATAACTGAATGCTGCTACAGTCTGCACAGAGATGTTCAGCCAAGCCTGGGCTTCTCAGGGCTGAGCCACTGTGTCCCAATTCCCTGGACAGGCACTATTATGGATACACAGCTGGCGGGTCCCTAGTGCAATCTTGGGGTAAATACGCCTTTTAGGATTCTATTAGTGCTGGAGCCCTTTCTGGAATGATCTTGGTGAACTCACTTTGGAAAACAATGACCAATAATAGTGCTAAGATTTTTCCTAGAGACACTGATAACAACTCTTTTCCCCCAAGGCAGGTGAGATTGTCCCTGTACTCCAGACTAGGAACAGAGAAGATAACGGTCTCCCTAAGGCAAAAGGAGCTCAGCAGACACAGGCTGGGGACCAGGCACTAAGAACGTCAATCCTGAACCTTTACCCTGCTCACTTCTGGGCCTGATCCCATGAGAAGAGACCAGCATAAGTGTGGCCCTGGGCACTCAAGACAAAGTCAATAAATATAGTGAAACTGACTTCTTCGTGAGTTGAAGCTGTCCAGACAGAATGGCCCAGGCACCCAGCCTCTTCCTTCCCTCCAGCCCATCTTCTCCATCCCAGGGACGTCCTGCTCTGTCCCCCACTTTCCGGGCTAACTTCCCATCTGCCCAAGGCTCAGCCTGAACATCCATCAAGCCATCCACCAATGCTAGCCAGCATCCCAACATCCTGTTTCCATACTATAGCCCCATCACCAGCGCACCCAATTGTTCCTCCTGCTCCCTCAACTTCAACCTGAGGATGCTGGGAATCAGCCAATGTCACATGTGGCTAAGCAATCTGATCATGTGGACAATGGAGATTTCTCTCTGGGTCATCCAGAACTCTAGAGGAGGACTTTTCAGGTCTTGAAAGTGTACTGTGCATACCCCAGGAGCTGGCTCATCACATATACATGTTCCCCCTGTGGACAGACTGGGATATAGTTGGGGACATTGGAAAAACCATGTCTGAGCCTCTCATTAACTGTAGATCAAGTGTCCTGAGGACTCTGGTCATTTTACTCTGAGACAATGGTGCCCCAGTGCTAGTCCTTTGTCCCAGCTCTCCGTCTTGCAACACCAGCCCTGGGCAACCACATCCTCCACCTAATGGCATCCCTGAGCCCAGAACTTGGACAGGACCTCTCACTGGCTGGGTTGTGGCTCCTGAGCTAACGGCTACCTGACCCAACTCATGTGGCCCCTGGTTGTCTCTGATCCTATCACTGAATGTGCTCACTTATGGTGGGCCTGGTCCTCCCTCTATCAGAGTGGCCAGGTATCCTGTCTCAAGGTCTTGTTGCCCAACAGCAACAGCAGGACCACTAATGAGGGGCCCCAGGTGATCTCACCAAGATAAGGCACCCTGGGCTTTCAATGGCCACAGGAGGTAGGAAATGCTTTCCCTTGAGTGATCCCTTGGGTTACTCCTCAGGCTTTGCTGGTTCCCTGGAAAATGTAAAGGGCCCAGCTCTGAACTCGTCTGTCTGCACTACCATGCCACTATCAAGATGGGTATCCTTTATCTATGAGGATCTACTTCTCCTTCTGTTGCCATTCTCAGCCTCGTTTTGTTTTGCTATTTGAGACAGGGTCTCACTATGTGGCCTTGGCTAGCCTGGAGCTCACTATGAGACTAGACTGGCCTTAAACTCACAGAGACCAACTTGTTCCTGCTTTCTGAGTGCTGGGACTAAAGATATGTACTACCATGTCCATCACACCAAGACTGTTCTCAGTCTTGACGGTCCATGTACGCAGGTTTCGAGGCCACCCCACAGCTAGGCTTCCTCTCAGGCTGAGATTCCCACAGCACAATTCCTTTTAGCTGCCTTGCCACAGCGACAGGGTCTCAGAGCTGAGAACTCTATGCCCTGATGCTAGGCTTACGTTGTTTTCCCAAAGTACCCAGACACATCTCAGGGTCCCTGGGCTCACACTGTCCCCATGTACAGGTACTGTGTACAGGTGCTCAGACACTCAGGACTTTCCATCTCACAGTACGAGCTCCTGGGCCAGGTATGCATCTCCCTTGCTTCTCCATTCCCAGATCCAGAGAGTCCTGAGCAACTAGGTATGCTGTTCCACCAGCGCCGCCTGAAATCCCAAAGCCCACTCTAGTCTTAGAGATCGGAGACAGCAAGTCCTGAGCAGGTACAGGCATGGCATTTTGGGTCACCTTGGGGAAAAAGCAGGCGTATGTTTCCAATGACTGGCAGAACCCCCTCATGAAAGGTAGTGTCATGGTTGCTGAAAAGGAGGCTGGCCTGGTTCCCACAGGGCTGGTGTGCCCACACAAATGAGCCCCGTTCTGGGCAGTGCAGGCAAAGGAGCCGGTGCATGGCAAACCCAGGGAATCTGACCCTGAGTATGGGGCATAGGCCCTTAGGCCTTGAACATTCCCCAGTGTTTAAAAGCTAACAGGACACTGTAGGTAACAGAACTGGCAGAGGCTGGGGATGCAGTGGCGTGGGTGGAGTACCTGCCTAAAGTGCACTAAGCCCCAGGCATGGTGGTGCACACCTGTAATCCCAGGACTTGGAGGTAGAGAGGTAGAGGCAGGAGAATCGGAAGTCCTAGGTTATCCCCTAGGCTACATACATACTACATACATACATACATGGCCATCTTGGACTACTTGAGAGCCCCCTACCCTCCACCCCCTCCTCCCCCGGCATAGAAAGAGAGAGAAAGTGCTCCAGGGTACATCTGATACTAGGATTTGTGGAGGGAAAACATGAAACTGAGTTACTGAGGGCAGAGATGTGGAGTGTGGGTGTTGCTGGGAAGCCGAGGGATCCGTGAGCCTCGGCCTCCACCGGTGCTGCAGAGAATGGGCATTGTGTCCAGTTACCACAAACTCTGCCTTGGGTGTCCAAGGTGGTGAGGTTCTCGGCCACTCAGGGCAGGGTTTCACCTGGGTTCTAGACACTGTAGGTCCAGAAGTGGAGCCCTTGGCGGAGGCTTCCCTGTCATGTCAACAGCATGGCTATATGCACCTGGCATGGGGGAGACTCCCCAGGGATCTGAGTGTCACCTACACAGCTGGAGGAGGGGTTGTCTTCCACGAACCCTCATGGGTACAAGTTGTGCCATGGGGTGAGCTGTCACTAGCACCGGGCTGGGCTGTAGTCTTCCTTTCCACAGATTTCCCCATGATGCTACTTTGAGCAGACGGGGACACTCTATGACTGTTATTCTGGGTACCTGGACCAGGGAGGGACATAGTTCCCAATAGTCCCTGTCTGAGGTTAAATGTCACTTCCTTTCAGCCCCTCCTCAAAGCAGAGGGCTGGCCAATCCCCTGCCCACTTCCTGTGGCAGGAGGATAAAGGGGCCAAGGGACCCTGGCAAGAGGGAGCTATAGAGACCCAGCACGGTGAGGACACCCTCCTCTTCCCTCTCAGATGCCGTCAACTGGCTCTGGGCTCCAGTCTTCCCCATCCTAACCCTGGCAGGCCTAGCTTCCTCCAGACCTTCCTATGCTTCTGTCCCCTCCCAGATCCATGCGGGGGCCCCAGTCTTTCCCTTCTGATGGAAGCTAGTTCAGCCCCAACCAGATTCTCTCATTGTGTCTCTCTGCAGATGCTGAGCTTGCTGTATCTGACTCTTTTCTTTGTCGGGTGCTCCACTGCTGGGACCCCAGGTGAGTCCTCACCCCATGCCATCCTTTCCATAAAGGGTATCCACAAAGCCCTATCCCTAGGATCTTGGGGAGTCATGTGACCTGCTTTGACCCAGTGTTGGTGGCAGAGCACCAGTTCTCTGACCTTCTACTTGCTGCTTGCAGCACCCGTGTCTAAGGATGTGCTGGTGGGCATCGTGGGGGGCCATAGCGCCCCACAGGGGAAGTGGCCGTGGCAGGTCAGCCTGAGGATCTACAGCTACTACTGGGGTGCCTGGGTGCACATCTGTGGGGGCTCCGTCATCCACCCACAGTGGGTGCTGACCGCTGCCCACTGCATCCACAAGTGAGTCTCTCCTTTGTCCTCCAGTGCTGGGTAGGATGTGGGTGATCAGAAAGGCTTGGATAACAGAGGGGTTCAGTTGGTTCTGCCTAGGACAGTGGAGAATGTCCCCACAGTACCAGACACTGTTGTCACTACTTCTTTCTGACCCCAGGAGAGATGCTGATCCATCATCTTTTCGGATCCACGCTGGGGATGTGTACCTCTACGGGGGCAAGGCGCTGCTGAGAGTGAGCCGGGTCATCATCCACCAGGACTATGTGAATGGTGTCCTGGGTTCAGACGTGGCTCTGCTCAGGCTGGAGAAACCCCTGGACTGTTCTGCTAACATCAAGCCTGTCACGCTATCTTCTGGGTCTCTTGAGCTCAACTCGAATTTCCAATGCTGGGTAACTGGCTGGGGCTACGTTCACATGTTTGGTATGTATAGGGGAACAAATCTGTAATCTGAGGATCCCTGTGGGTGGCACTGAGGTCTAAGGAGCAGGATCCAGGGATCGAAGAGCAAACCACTAATGAATACAGAGAACCTTTGGATGCTTTTTCCTAGATACTTTAGACATCCAACAGACCTCTGTACCTGAGGCCAATGACATGGCTAGGCCAAGACCCAGGACTCTGAGGGGGAAAGGCTCCTTCTCCTTCCTCTTTCTTCCCCCATTCTCCTCCTCCTTCTCCTCCTGGGAAGTACTAGGAATATCTAACTCCATTTTCTTTGACTCTGGAACTACAGGCAGATATATTTTCATTACAGTATTTATGTATTTATATGGGGGCACATGTGTCATGGCTCTCATGTGGCATCAGGAGACAACTTGCAGGAATCTGCTCTCTCCTTCTACCATTTGAATCCCTGGGATTGAACTCAGGTCTTCAGACTTGGCGGCAAGCACATTTACCCACTGAGCCATCTCTCCAGCCCCTAGAAGCAGATAGAATCCATCTTTAACCTCCTAGGTGGCCTAGGATTGGTGTCTCCCTGACATGCTGTTCCAGGGATGGAGCTCTTCTCAGCTCCCACGGTAAGGGGCGGGTAGTGGACAGGTAGGGTATGCTCCACAACTCTGCTCCTCTCCCCCAGGATCGCTGCCCCCTCCCTACCGCCTGCAGCAGGTTCGGGTGAAGACAGTTGACAACGCCGTCTGTGAGCAGTTATACCACAATGCCACCTCGCACCGCTACCAGGGCCACAGATTCATCCGAGATGACATGCTGTGTGCTGGCAGTGAGGGCCGCGGGGCCTGCTATGTGAGTCCATCAGTCTCCCTCTTCCTGTCCCCATTCCCACTTCAGGGCCAATATCCGCTGACGCTTCTTCCTCTTCTAGGGTGACTCAGGCGGCCCCCTGGTCTGCAGAGTAGCAGGCTCCTGGAACTTGGTGGGAGTGGTGAGCTGGGGCTATGGCTGTGCCCTGAGGAACATCCCTGGGGTCTATGCACGTGTGCAGTCTTTCCTGCCCTGGATCACGAGGCAGATGCAGAGCTTCTCCTGAGCCCAGCTTCTGGTTTCATGCTGGTCAGTAGAAGATGAGTCTACTGACCTCTCCCAGCACCCACTTCTTCAGCCTTTACCCAGTCTCCGGATTCGGTCCTCTTCTTGGCCTCCTAGGAGTCTTGAGTCTGTACGTCCCTGACCCAGGGAAGAAAGCAGGGTGATGGCCGGCAGGGGTGGGAGCTCTGGACTCTAATGGTAGGTGGAGAAGAGTGGGGATTTGCTATGCATGCAACTGTTGAAGGAACTGAGCAGCTTCTGCTTTTGGCTGTTCTTAATAAAGTTTTGTGCACATTCAAGTTCAGTGTTTTGTGTGAGTTTACATCTCCCTTTCCTTGGAAAAGACGCACACGGGTGTTGTTTGCCATACACCAAGAGAACTGTCTACCCACGCTGCTAAACTTGTCTGTGCTCTGTGTCTTGTCCCTGAGGGGTACCCAGATAGTCACTCTTAGGCCTCAATATTTTAGCACCCCGGGTATACTTGGAGTCTAGATGTGGTCACACTGTGCCTGAAGAGTTTGGGGCTATGGGAGAGTGTCAACATGCCAAAAGAATTTAACAATCCCCAGTGACACACAGTGACACACACAGGTGACTCATAGACCATGCTCCATTCCTGTGCTCACTCTGTGCTGGGGCTCTGCAGACCTGTGTACAGGAGCTAGATAAGAAGTACCTGCCTCAACAACCCCTCCTGCCGGAGGTCCAGCAAGTAGATGTCCAGCTGGCTTGATGAGAGGCCAGCTGGTAAGGATGGGGCTGGCAGTGACTAGTCTCACCTAGAATCGAGTTTCCCAAGGACACCCACAAGCTTTGGACATGCTTTGGTCATCTCTGTGGTACATAGGGCACAGGAGGACAGGGTTGCAGCCTGGTTAGGATTAAACCCAGACCAGGAGAGATTAACCCAAGCTGCAGGGGGTGAGAATCATTCCAATCAGGATTCACCTGAGGGATGAGAAGGGAGGAGAATTGCAGGGGGTTGGGGTGGGGGTGGGTGGGTGGTGGGGATGGATTGGGGTGGGGGGTTCATCCCCACTACATACACACAGGGTTATTGCAGGGTGGGCCTGACCTTTTGGGCAGTGGGGGTGGCCTGTGCTCAAAGAAGACTGGGAATCAGTCAGTTCAGTGGCCAGCTGAAGGCCTTTAATATCCCCAAAGGACCACCTGCCCATGTCCATCCTGCACCAACTCCCAGTTCTCTAGCAGAGACCCACCCCAGGATCATTGTATCTTCTCTGTCCCACACTTCAGGACCGCTATGTCTGGGACTAAGGGAGGCCAAGGGGGAGGGTGAGCCCTGCCATCCCTCGCACCTGCCACCCCTGCACATCTGTCTCTGCCGTGTGTGGCCTGGAGATGGCCTTAAGGGGAAGAAATGCAAAAGGAAAAGTGTGGGGAATTTGCTGAAAGCAAGGAGCTGGACAAGCTTCTAATGGGCTGCCAACAACTGATCGCAAAAATAAATCCTAGGAAAATGCTCTTTGCTGTTCATTCGGAGAACCGCCAGGTGGCGCTGCGGGGTGCGTGGAGGAGACTGCGTTCTGGGCATGCCTGAGAAGTGTGCCAGGCGCAAGGGGCAGAAGTGCAAGGCCAGCGCTTCATTTTCCTGGACGTTTGTGTGCAGCAGGTAGAAAGCAGCCTTTCCTGCTCGTTTTGTTTCTAATTTTATTTCTTTTTGGAAGAGGGAGATCTATGTGGCTCAGGCGGGCCTCAGATTCCCATACCAAACTCTTGAAGGGAGGGGGTCCACTCTTTTATTTGCTATTTTATGGGTCGCTGGCAGAATGAAGGTGGACAGCCCGGTCTGTACTCCAACTGCGCCGAGTCTGGGATGGGACACGGAGGGCAGTGGTGAGAAACAGGGTCTGTGGCCCCTTCTACCAGAATATGGGGTACGGCAGGAGACAGGCACACCCAGGCTCCTACTTCTCACAGTCCTATGGGCCCACACAAACTGTACCTGTGGATCCCGCCAGAAGTGCGTCCGACCAATCTGTTGTGCCTAAACTCACTTTGAAGCTCCCGATTGGCAGGAGGCCAGCCGGCTTCCCGGGAGTGGTCACCTTCCTCAGCCTCTGATGCCCTGGGCCCGCCCTGCAGGACTCACTCTCCTGTCCCTGCTAAGTTTTCATATGTATTGGGCAAACCCTCTACCACTAGGCTACATCCCCAGGCCTTTCTTGACAGTCTCGTTAATTTGACCAGGCTGCCTTTCAACTCAACAGCAGTCCTGCTTCAGCCGCCCAGTGGCTGAGTTGGCAGGCCTGTGCCTCCAGGCCCTGGTACCCACTGCGAACTGCTTCTGAGCACACACATGTTACACAAGTGTCCCGACTTTTCCTTTGTGGCTGATACTGTCCGCTGAAGGAATCCGTAGGATTTACTCGTCTGGGTGCAGGTTGATGGACGTTTGGGCTGTTTCCAATTAGGGCTTTGAGGAGTGACGCTGCTTTGAACAGTTTGTGTTTTGTGTGAACACATGTTTTCTCTTAGAGAAGCGCCAACTGCGACTGTGGACTCACAGAGAATGTTTAAAGAATACAAGGCTTCCAAATCCTGGGCCGTGACTACATCCTGTTGGCAGTGATAAGACTGGGTTCTCATCAGTTCTTGGTATGCAGCACCTCCTTGGCCTCAGGACTTTCACAGGGTGTGCAGAGTTTCTTCCTGGGTTTTATTTGTGACAGGGTTTCTTTCTGTAGAACAGGATGGCTTCGAACTTACAATAATCCTTCTGCCTCAGCCTCCAGAGTGCTAGGCTTAACAAACAGTAAGTCACTATGGCTAGCTCTGTCTTCCTTCCGCCACCCCACCCCCACTTTATTAGAAACAGAAACTCATGTAGCTCAGGCTGGCATTGAACTCCTGAACCCTTTGCCTTCATTGTCTGAGTGCTAGGATTAGATGTGCACCACCATGCCAAGGGTCTTAATTTCGTTTTTATTGTTGCTCTGATAAAACACCTTAACAAAAGCAACAGAGGGTGAAATATTTACTATGGTTCCCAGCTCAAGGTAACCTCCGCCACTGTGGGGAAGGCATGGAGGCGGCGGCATGAGACAGCCAGTCACGTGATAGTCGAAGTCCAGGAGCAGAGAGCAATGAATGCATGCTACTTGGCTCTTCCCTCATGTATGTAGCTCCAGAGCACAGACAGGGAGCGGTGCCACCTACGGCTGAAAGGTCTCCCCATCTAAATCAAGGTCATTAAAATAATTCCCTACTGCAGGCCCAGAGGCCTAGGTAATTCTGTCAGATTGCGAACCAACACCATCACACCCGGTTTATTCTGGACTGAGGAAATCTAGCCCAGTGCCTCCTGAATGTTAGACAGCCACTCTAGCACCTCAGCCACCAGTTCTGTTCTCCCTGTTTCTAATTTGCATTTTTGTCGGGGCTAACAGTGTATATTCTACCACATGTCCATATTTTCTGTTTGCATATCCTTTTTGGTGAACATGTAAATGTTTTTTATTTTGTTTTTTAAAGCTGCTTCCTAACTTCTACATAATGTATGTCTCAAATCAAAGTGTTTTCAACATTTAACTGTTCTACGGACAACTGATTTCATTGCACAGAATAGGAGGAGGACAGAGCGAGAGACGGGGCGGGAGGCTGAAGGCACTGAGGGATCTGGCGTGTCTCAGTCTGGGCCAGAAGGCCGTGGCTCTGCCTATTGTGGAGACAAGCCCATCCGGCTTCATATCTGCTGTAAGTTGGGGGGAAGGAGGAAGTGAGGTTCACTGGCAGCCCTCTAATCTGCTGCATATGGCAGGAAAGAGCTGTTACCTCCATTTGTCAGCACATGGAGTCTGTGGTCCAGAATGCAAGGGAGCAGGTCAGAGGCAGAACCGAGCAGAGACGATGGGACAGAGCGGAACTGAACTGAACTCACTGAAACCTGAGTTTCTTTTCCCAGTGTGGGGAGGCAGCAGTGCCCCCTCCAGGCAACAAGGCACCCCCCCAACTCACATCAGGGAGTCCAGCCTTGGGGGGCTCCTCAGGAAGTTCTGTGTGAACCTAGGCATCTGTGACAACACTCCTTTCTCAGTGCCCCTGTTCCCACCTGCAGCCCTGGGTTTCTGATCCACCTCAGGTCAGAGGGGCCAAGTCTCCAGCTGCCTGAGCAGGGCCTCCTGTCAGGCTGGGGTCTAATGACAAGAGGTGTGTCTAAAGTGCAGTCTGCAGGACTTTCCTCAGCTCCCAATCTCAGGTTATGGTTGGAGGGCTCCACCGATACCCTCTGGATCAAGGGGTCCCCTCTTGGATGTGAGGGAACTGAAGCCGAGGAGAGTTGTTCAATCCACCTCCTGTATATGAGGTCATGACGTATGACTTGGCTGTTCCAGGCCTGCCTGTCCCACAGCCAAGGCTCAAGATCGCACAGTCAGCGCTGGAGGGATGACTCAGCAGTTAAGCAGAGCATGGACTGCTTTTGCAGACATCTCAAATATGGGCAGCTCACAGCTGCCTGTAACTCCAGCTCCAGGGCGTCTAGTGCCCTCTTCTGGCCTCTGTAAGCACCTGAGCTCATATGCAAACATGGCTTCCCCCCATATTGTTACATTATTAAAAATAAAATACACCTGTAAAAAAATGCACACCAAATGTTTGACCTAGTGATGCGTAAGGACATCACGGGCCCACTCTCTGACAGTCAAGGTCCGCGCCCCTCTGGTACACATCTGAGGAGCGACTGTTTGGGGAGGAAGGAACTGTCAGCTCATCCTGGCACAGACAGGCAAGGGTGAGGGAGTCATGTGTCCCACCTGGTCCAGGAGCCTGATGTCACCCAGTTTGGGAGGTATCCTTCATGAGACAGATTTTCTGAGCCCTAAACCCTAGAGCCTTCACAGGTTCCCATAGGAGCCTTTCGCCCTCGCCGGTCCCACGTCTGTTTGCGGGTGATGTTAGGAACCGGTCTCCTTTTCACCTTGTTGCTTAGTGTCTTGCAGAGTCCTGGACAGCCTGGACTCCAGGTCTGCTGGAAGAAATTCCACACGTGCGTCCTTGCATTCCATCCACAGGGTTCCCCTGGGTCCCAGGGTCATGGGTTAGATAAGTTAGCAGACCACGGTGGCAGCTCCCACCAAGGGCCCTGGTCTCACTGTCACTGGGATTCTGTATGAGAGTGAGTCTGGAGCTGTTCCTTCCCCAGGCTGCTCACTTGCCTCAGGCTGTCCACTTGCCAGGAGGGTTGAGCTTGTGTGTGTGTCTGTAAATGGTCACTGGGTTGAGATAAACAGGGAGAAGACAGCCCAGTGTAGTCGCTGCCTGATGATTCTAACCCAGCCAGGCTGTGGACCATACACTGAGAACTACAGGATTTTAGGGCCTAACCTTTGTCCCCTCTGAGCCTGTTACATATACTAGATGGCAGAATTCTCAGAAATCTGTCACTCCCCACGCAACAGGGACAGTGGCAACACTCTGTCAGAGGGGGCAGGCTGGCCGTGCAGAGCTAACCAAGGTCTTCCTCAGGAACCTAACATCTTAGTTACTGTTCTATTGCTGTGACGAGACCATGACCAAGGCAACTCTTATAAAAGAAAGCATTTAATTGGCGAATTGATTATAGTTTTAGAGGGTTAGTCCACGATCAATACAGTACAAAGAAGACCATGGCACTGGAGCAGTAGCTGAGGGCTCATAGCTTTATATCTTGATCTATAGGCAGGGGGGCAGAGAGGGAGGAGGGAAGGAGAGAGGGAGGGAGAGAGGCTGGGGTGGGGAGGCACGGGCTTTTGAAACCCCAAAGCCCACTTCCAGTAACACACCTCTTCTAACAAGACCACACTGCCTAATCCTTCCCAAACAGTTCCTCTCCTGGTAACCATACATTCAAGTTAATAAGCCTATTGGGGACATTTTCATTCAAACCACACAGAGGAATTGTACAGTGAAGAGCAGGCTCCTGGAAGCCCTCTAACTCTACCCTTTGGCTGGTTGCAGGGTCGTTTGTCAGTTGGGGGCAGATGACAGTCCCGTAGAAGTAGTTCCAGAGAGCCTGAGTTCCAGAGAGAATATTGCAACCAAACTGAAATCTTCCATCTCTAAACACAGCCCCTCCCATGTTAAAAGCGTAGGAGAGGAAGGAAATACAGTGCAGGGACCTGCAAGGGAGGCTGTGTTGATGCACTGACTTAAAAAATGGGGCTATTTTCAGAAGAGGCCAATGTTATATTCATCCTACTTTGGCAAATACCACTGCACACTGTAGCATGTCTCTGCCTCATTA
>JAMJFZ010003723.1:0-42500 GCA_026225945.1 Cricetomys ansorgei | reverse complement strand
GAAGGGTGGTGCACGGGAGAGGGCAAGGGTCAGGCTATGCTATATTCCTTGGCTTGTTTGTGGGGAGCCTAGGTGTCCTGTCATATTTCTCTCTCTGTCTCTGTCTCTGTCTCTGTCTCTCTGTATTCACATGTCTGAATGTGCATGTGAAGGTCAGAGGTCAACCTTGAATATCATTACTCAGGGTCCCACCCTTCCTGATTTTGTTTTATTTAAACAGCGTGTCTTAATTTTGCCTGGAACTTGCTCATTAGTCTAAGCGTGCCCCTGTTTCTCCAGTGCCGGGACTACGAGCATGTCTTATCACACGCTGCTTTTTCACACAGGTCCTGGGGACCTAACTCTGGTCCTTGTGGTTGTAGAGAAAAAAATTTATTGACTATGTTCTCTCTCCAGTCCTATGCTTAAAATATAAGATTACACTTATTTGCTTATTTTTCTTGCGATTGTGTGGTGCGTGGAGGGTAGGTGGGGTGCATGCACCATGGCCTGTGCATGTGGAGGCAAGAGGGCAACTTGTGTTCTCTGCTGCTGAGCCGTCTCATCAGCACCCCTACATTAGTCTCTTAAAGTGTCCCTGTTCTTCCCTGTACCCCAAGGGTATGATGGTACTCACCCAGGAGAGAGAAGCTTGTGTAGAGAGACGTTAACTTCTTGAACAGGGTGTCGAGGGGGCTCCACCCTACTGTAGCATGCCAAATCCCATGGGATGGCACCCCAAACCTCGAGCAATGTCACCCCAACTCTCCCAGGTACTCTGTTTGCCCCCACTGACATACAGAAACCCAGAAACACAGCAAAACCCATGGCTGCTTCAGTGCTCTTTAATGAGACATAGCAGAGGGTGGCTGGCTGCACAGTGTAGCTACCTGGGTGGAGGGACAGGGGTGGTCAGGGGTACAGGTAGAACAGAGTCAGTGCTCAGGATGGAGAGCAGAGGGACAGGGAAGGAAGCAAGACAGGAAGGCAGGGATGCTACCCAGGCAGGAAGCAGTATGTTGGGAACAGCAGGGTTCTGGTTCTCTCCTGACCCAGGGAGGGACTCAGGAGTCCTGGGAGACATAGCGATGGATCCAGTCCAAGTAATGGGTGACCCGAGTGTAGATGCCAGGCCTGTTTCGCTCTCCACAACCTTCACCCCAGCTTACCACACCTGCTTGTACCCATTTATCTTTTAGTTTGCAGACCAGAGGTCCTCCGGAGTCGCCCTAGAGAAGGTAAGGGTGAGTACTCTTGTCAAGGCTGGGCGGAGGTAGCAGGGTGATGATGAGGGACTCACCTGGCAGGAGTCCTGTTTTTCGTCCCCAGCACATAGCATGTCCTCACGGACAATCTGAATATTTTTCCCTGTGTTGACACCTTCATGGTACTTGGAGTCACATAGGTGGTTTTCCACAATGGGAACTTTCACCTCCATCAAGGGAAATGGTGGTGGTAGTTCTTCTGTGGGTGAAAGAAAGAGCACCATGGTGGTCAGGGTCCCAGGTGGCTGGGATGGGCTCAGCTAACCCTGTGGTCTGGGAAGAGCTGTGCTGGTGAGTACCTGTTTGAGCCAGCCCACTGGACCTGGCTCTGCCAACCTGGCTTCTTCCTCCAGCTTGGACCTCGGTTTCTGATCTTACTCAGAGAAGGAGGGTAGTCCTGAGCATCATCAGAGAGCCATCTGGTTGGAGGGCAGGGCCAAAAGGCATCATCTGCCCTCGGCAAGGCTAGCTCTGGCCTAGGCTGGCTACAGGTTTACAGAGGAACCTGTGTCCTGGTCCTGGACACTGCTTGTTCCCCCCACCTCTGTGTATGGGGAGATTGGATCCTGTCCCAAGGAACCTAGGATTCTGGGGTCCAGAGCCAGGGCCTGCTCATGGACCTATCCCTAAAGCTCTACTCTGGCTTGCCAAAAAAGATGGAGCAAGACCACCTGGGAGAACGGAAACTGATTCTTGGGCTCCTGTGGGTGCTGTCCAGCTCTACACAACACCTGTGGCCTGGACCACAGCCCATAAAATGCTGGTCCCTGCACATCTGTGGCCAGCTTCTTGCCCCAGGTGTGTGGCACTGTGGACAGGTGTGGTCTCTCTCTCCTCAACAAAATCCCCCAAACTACAAACTGACTGCAGCCCCTTTAGGCATGGAGAGACTGAGACTCGAGGTACCAAATGACTTGTCCTAGTTACCCTGGGGTACACTGGCTTTTGGGTCTTGAAGACCCTGTTCCAATACCTTCCCACTCTCAGGTCTTCACATTTCTGCTCACCAAGTCCATTTGTTGGAAGGAAGCCCCCAGTGCTGGGGACAGCCAGGCCCTCACCTGTCTGGCCCTCAGCCGTCCCTGCCACATACCGTTTTCGTTGATCACACCCCAGCCTGTCACCCAGCACGAAGTCCCTGAGGGGAAGGTCTCTGAGGCAGGAGGCAATGAGACAGTACGGACATGTGTGGAAATGTTCACACGGTCCTTGAGTTTCAGCAGGGCGATGTCTGCACCATTCACGGTGGAATAGAAGTCAGGATGTGTGATGATCTGGCTTACAGCCAGGAGGTGGTCATGGTAATAGAGGTACTGTTTGCGAAGCTGTACTTTGATATTTTGGGGGTTAAAGACGTCCCTAGAGAGAAGAGATACTTGTTTGGGGAAACCTATGTGACCTCCAGAAATCCAGAGATGGTGTGAGGAGCCCATCCTACCCCACTCTGCGACCCACTCCTTGTCCCACCCTGCCAAGCCCAGAGAGACTCACGGTCCCACACAGTGTGCTGCAGTGAGCACCCACTGTGGGTGGATGAGGGAACCCCCGCAGACATGCTTCCAGTAGAAATCATATTTACGCAGGCTCACCTGCCAGGGCCAACTGTTTGCATGTGCCTTCTGTCCCCCCACAATGCCCACTCGTGGCATAGCTGGGCCTGGGGGTAGGACAGGACCAATCTCAGTACCCTGGCTTGTGAGCTGCAAGGGGTCAGGGAGGGCCCAGGGCATAGCTTACCGGGGGCTGCGTGCACCGGGCTGGACAGGAGGGGCAGTGCCAGCAGCAGCAGCTTCAGCATTTGGAAGCAGTGAGGAGGAGGATATGATCCCAGTTGGAGATGAGGGCTGGGCTGGGTCAACAGACTGTGGGGTGCAAAAGAGGCCAGGAACCAGGGAGCAGGAAGGCAGATTCCTTCCAGGAGTCTGGGGGTCTCAGTGACCCAATGGCTTGGCCACTCAGCTTCAGGGCAACACAGGGTGTCAGGGGCCCTGGGAGGGAAGATCGCCTTGGCTGTCTTTGATCTTCTCTAGTCTCAAGTTCCCGCCCCATTTATCCTTCCAGATCAGGGTGGGATGGGAGGAGGGGCATGCCACTCTCCAATCCAAGTCTGGAGGAAATGGATGACTCAGACTCAGGGCCCAAGTGTCTGGGCCAAGAAGGGGCTCTGTCAACCCCCTGTTCCATCAGATCTAGCTCTGTGGAAAAATCTTGCTGCTGGATAAGCTGTGTGGCCTGTGGGCCTATCTGCCCCACTCTGAGGACCTGGAGCATCTGCTTATCCAGCACATCTGGCTTCAGCAGAGGAGCAGCACATAGAAGGGAGGGAGATTGCCAAGAAGCCACCAGCCTCCCCTCAGACACTTACCCCCAACCATTCCTGCACCCCACAGTGGCTGACCACTCTCTCGTTTGTCTATCTACCCTACTCTGTGACTCACATTGATCCTCCCATCCCTCCCTGGCCTTCCCCCTCCCTGCCACCTTCTGGATCTCTCTTACAGCCAAGGGCTCTAAGTCCTACCTCGCTGTGCCCTCTGCACACCCCAGGAGCATATTCATTCGGAGGCAGCATGAGATGGTTAGAGGGCATCCTGCTCAGTGACTCTGCTCCCCACTGCTTCTATAACATCCACGCTCCCTTTTTAAAAAAAATATTTCTATTAATTCTTTGAGGACTTCATACAAATGTATTTTGATCAAATTCACCTCCTTCCCAACTCTTCCCATATGCACTCTTCCAACCCTTGCCAACCCACCCCTCCAGTTCAGAGTTTTCTCCATGCCCCAACTCCATTAAGCCCAGTTTGTGTTGCCCAGCTGCTCTTGGGAGCGGGGCCTGCCCTAGAGTGTGGTCAGTCTGCCAGGGGTTGTATCAATAAAGATAATTGATCCCCCTTTCCCATCAGCTAATAAATGTCAATAATTGCATGGCTATTGGTGGGATTTTGTGTCCACCCCTGTCTCCATGCTAGGATTTTGTGTGGCTGGAGAGCGTGCGGCTCTCATACGTGTGGGCACAATTGCTATGAGTTCATATGTGCAGCTGCCCTGTTGTATTCAGAAGACATTGTTTCCTTGAAATTATCCTCTGCCTTGATTGGTAATCTTTCTGTCCCTCTTCCTCAAAGATCCCTGAGCCTTCGGGAGAGGGGAGTCATGTGCAACCCTTGTAGGGCTGAGCACTGCAAGCCTCTTATTCTCTCTACATTGGACAGCTGAGGGTCTCTGTGTTAATTGTCATCTACTGCAGGAAGAAGCTTCTCTGAGGAGGATTGAGAGATGCACTGACCTGTGGATATAACAAGTCACTAGACGTTGTTTTGATACTATGTTCTTTTAATAGAAAGCCCCTAGGGCCTATGACCTAGACATCCACTGATAGTGATCCCATTAACAGTGCTAGGTATGGGTTCCATCTCATGAGCAGGTCTTAGATCTAAGCTGAAAGTGACTGGTTACTTCAGTAACATTATTGCCACTATTGCATCAGTGGGCCTATCTTGCCAGGCATTATTGTAGCTTGCTGGGTGAGACTGATGATTACTTTTCTCCTCTGATACTGCGACTAGCACCTTTCAACACTATGGAAACTTGTCAGTAGGGATGAAGCTTCTAGGTCAGTACCAGCTTGATTTCCCCACATTCTGTGACTTAGTTATATATGTGTTTGGCAAATAATCTCTCCATCAAGTTCTGGGGGGGGTAAGAATTTTGTCATAGCCTGTAATGTTTGGGGGGTTGTCTATGGAGTCTCATTTGCCCAGCAGCTTAAAAGGAGGTAATCCATACTAGGTACTGGTGTTTTTAGATGCTAGCATCTGGTGTCCAGTTGAGGTAGTGCCCCCTCACTCCCATTATAGAGTTATTTGATTAAAAGCATTTAAAATTTTTTTTTTTTAGTTTTGATTTTTGAGACAGGGTTTCTCTGTTGCAACTCTAGCTGTCCTGGAACTCACTCTGTAGACCAGCCTAGCCTCGAACTCACAGAGATTAGCCTGCCTCTGCCTTCTGAGTGCTGGGATTAAAGGCATGCTCCATCACCGCCTGGTTAAGAGTATTTTTATATATGTATGTATTTTTGAAACCTTCTACAAAGATGGATGTATAGTAAGTTTCTATATATCCATCAACTGATAAATGGGTAATAAAAATGTGGTGAATTTATACAATATTGAGCTGTTAAGGAAAATGGAATTAAGTCAGATATGATCTCTAAGTTCAAGGTCAGCCTGATCCACAATGCTAGTTCCAGGCCAACCAGAGCTATACAGTAAGACCGGACAGAACTAGAAACAACTATTCTGAGTGAGGTAATCCAGACACAGAAAGGCAAACATTGCACATTTTCTCTCATTTGTGCATGTTAGCTTTGAATCTTCAAATATGTGTGTTTCCTTTGGCATACCTATCAAGGTCAGAAAATTAGTAAGAGGCCATGGAGGGGGTGGGTTCTTCCATGAGAGGGAAGACAGAACAGTGGTATAAAGGGTTAAAAGAGAATAACAGAACAGGAAGGGTTAAATTGAAATGGAGAAATGGAAGGCAGAGTAGAAGAGGAAGTGTGGGGAAAGATAACTAACAGTAAAGGCCTTTTGGAAAAGCCCAAGACTGACAAGACAGGCTTCTCGTGATCCCATAGGTGGAAACTCCAGGCCTAGGGGCCCTGCAGGCACCACTGAGTTAGGGGCCCTGGACCCTAGTGCTATAAGGGATGTTCTGATTGGCTCAGGCCTAGAAGTGGAATAAACCAGTAGCATCAAAGAAGTGGGAAGGAACTAAGAGCCTAAGGAGGTTTTGTGGGATATGCTCTCGTGGTGACTTTCTTAGCCCATGGTACAATATTCTAACTCTTTTAAGATTTTTATTTAAAAGATTTATTTATTTTATTTTATGTGTGTGGGTGTTTTGCCTGCATGTGTGTATGTGTACCACATGCATGCCTAGTGTCCATAGAGGTCAGAAGAAGACTCAAATACCCTGCAACTGGAGTCACAGATGGTTGTGAGCTACCACATAGGTGTTGGGAACTGAACCCCTGGTCCTCTAGAAGACCAGCCAATGCTGTTAACCACTAAGCCATCTTTCCAACCCTATAGTATTCTATCTCTTGATACTCAGTAACAGAATTAAAGACTCCCTTATGTGATCGGTAATGAAACAGACAATTGACAACATCAAAACCCCATAATGCATTGAAGAAAAGTAAAAGATTAAATTTAGTTAATGAAAATACAAAAGGTCCTGTAATGAAGTTATCCTTGGTTCTGGGACGTGGTCCACTATGGGTTTGTAAGAGATGCTGTTGGGAGAGAAAAGCCTCTTCAACCTTACTGAAGATTCCCAGTGTTCTGAAAACTGTGGGATGAATGAATGAGCAAATGGATGAATGAATGCCAGAGGAGTTTCCCCCAACAACTCGGGTGTCCACTGGGAAAATCTGGCTGGGGTCCTCTAGAACCCAGAAGGTAGGATCTGGCTTGTAGGAGAAACCTGTGTTTGTCCAGCTCTGGACAGATGGGCAAAGTGAATTGAGGCACTGGGTCACTCTAGGCCTGGACCCTGAGGTTCTGGCTTCATGTGTTCTCGAGGCCACTGACCGAAGAAGGACATCAGAGGAGAGGGACAAGGTAACTGATGGAGGCTCAGTGAGGGTGACAGGTAGTGCTCAGAGGGCATCGGACTCCCAGGGGCTGAGGCAGATGGGAATCGGGTGGGCCTCCCGTTGACGTAGTGTAGAGGAAGCCTGAGGAAGAGCCTCTAAGATGCTGTATGAAGCATCCTCTTTGGGATGGTGCTAGAAACGAATAATGGGCCAGTGTGTGGAGATTAAGATTTTGGGCATTAAGTCAAGTATGGCGGCCCACACTTTAATCAGCACTTGGGAGGCAGAGGCAGGCAGATTTCTATGAGTTTGAGGTCAGCCTGGAATACAGAGTGAGTTCCAGGACAGCCAGGGCTAAACAGAGACCACCCCCCCCATGCCGCTGCACAGGTTATAGCCAGTCTTAATCAGTGGGCCGAAGAAGAAGAAATCGCAAATGAAGGTATAAAGACCCCTAAAGATGTGACCATCTTCCAGACCACCGTGAGATGACATTACACCAGAATCCACGATGACAAGTCATATCCTGTCTCCTAATGCCCAGTCCAGGTTGCCATAAGAGAAGTCATTGGGCCACTTTTGTCTTCCTAGATCTGGTTTAAATACCTAGTCAACACAGAAGCGAAATGGGGTTTTCAAATGCACCAATTTTCTTCTTTTGTTTCCCATGTCTCCACACTCTCAGTGATTGCTGGCCAGGGCCAGATGCTGCTATGAATATACCAGGTTTATCCAACAGCTCTCCGTGATTCGATGGCAGTTGTAGATTTGGGGACAATCTCATGGAGGAGAAGTACCCGTGTACCATCCGATCAGAGGCACCTGTTATCAATGGGATTCTGTTGGGGATATTCACCAGTACTGTCCATGGTGGAGGGCAGATGTGTCCTGCAGGGCCACCCTTAGCCCCGCAGGGTGAAGATAAGGAGACAGGGTCCCCAGGGCTAGAGGAAAATTATGCTGAGACAGGTGAAGACCTCTTCTGCCCATGGGCCCTCAGGACTCAGAATAGCCAATTTCCGTCAGTTCTTGACCCCTCCGACTCCTTGACATAATTTTTCTGGTTCCCAGGTGGGGCTGCCAGGGCTGGGGATACTTGGGTTCCAAAGCTTCACACCCTGTCCTCTCTTGACCAGGGCAGATCCCATTCTCCCCAAGGCACATCCTCCCGGTGAGAGACTATCCACGGGAGGAGAGACCCTGGCTGCCACAGTGTGTAGTTCAGGCACTGTGCAGAGTGCTGGGACTGACCTCTTCCTTAATTATGTACCAGTGACACATTTAACACAGGCTGTGAGTAGAGGCTGTTGGTGGGCTAGTGTGGAGGCCCAAAACTGCACCTTTTTGCTTATTTGAGACATGATCCAATAACCCAATCCCAGCATGAACCTCACTATCAGGGCTGACCCTGAACTCATGATCTCTGTGCCTTAGCTTCGGGTCACCAAGCCTGACTGAGGTGGCATCATCTTGTAGATGATAAGGCTGCTCCCCACGCCTCAGCATCCTTACATCTAATAGAGGTTCCCCAGCCTAGAGAGTCTCACCGGGACCCTCTAACCCTGCAGAGACTATGATTTAGAATAGAAGTTGGGGAGGGTGGGAAAGCTCTCAGAGTCCCACATCTAATCAACTTAGTTATCAGGTTCCAACTAATCTGAGAACATTAGGAAGGGCCAGCGTCCCATCTGTGATAAAGACCACGGGGCCAGGACGGATGTGGTGGAGATGCTGCAGAGGGGAGTTATGGGGACTCAGATCACAGGAGTGGACCTGTCCTTGGCAGGCTTGGTGTGGGTTTGACAGTATTTTTTATCTTCTCCTTCTTCTTCCTCTTTCTCCTCCTCTTTTCTTTTCCCTTTTTCTCCTCCTCTCTTCTCTAATACATGATTTTAGAACAGGGTTAGAGCTAATAGAAAAATTATAAATCTAGCCGAGAGATACCTATGCACTACTGCTAGCTTTCTCTATGATTAACATTCTATATTAAAATGATCCATGTAGCTAATGAATCAGTGCCATTTCAGTCCACAGTTTATTTAAGATTTATTTGTCTTTTTTTTTTTCAAGACAGGGTTTCTCTGTGTAGTGTTGGCTGTCCTGGAACCTGCTCTGTAGACCAGGTTAGCCTTGAACCCAGAGATCTGCTTGCCTCTGCCTCTTGAGTGCTGGGATTAAAGGTGCGCACCATCACAGCTCAACTTCAGTTTATTTAAAATTTAATTCATACATGCGAGTTGTGGCAAATGCCTCTAATTCCAACATCCAGGAGGCGGGAACAGGTGGATCTCTTAGTCTGAAGCCAGCTTGGTCTATGGAGCAGGTTCCAGGACAGCCAGCACTACACAGGGAAACCCTGTCTTGAAAAACAAACAACAAACAAACAAAAAAGTTTTAATTCACTTTTCCTGAATGTCCATTTTCTGTTACAGGATCTCTGATGACGTTTAATTGTTTTGTCTCCCTGGGATTCTCTTGATTGTGACAGTTTACCAGAATCTTCTACTTTTGAGACAGGATCTCTCATAGCCCCAGGCAGTTTCAAACATACTGTGTAGCTGAGGCTGGCTTTGATCCTCCTGCCTCTGCCTGGAATTGCAGGTGTGCACCACTGTGCTGACTTCTTCCCTCCCATCACCTTGGTTTTGTGGATCGCTGGTCAGGATGTTGCAGCATCTTCTCTTGAGGTTTGCTAGATGTTTCCTTGTGGGTTCTGGAAAGGAAAAGGACAGAGGCAAGGTGCCTTTTCCTCACGCCATATCAAGGTCCCTGCCAATCCTCTGTGAACGATCTGTGTTGTCTGTTTTAAGCAGCCTCAAACACACTGTGTGGCCAAGGATGACTTTGAACTCCTAATCCTCCTGCCTCCACTTCCTGGGTGCTGGGATTATAAATGTGTGGAACCATATCTGTTTTCCATTTGTTTGTTTTGTGGTCTGGGGATTGAACTCAGGGCTTCGTGCATGCTAATGACCACCAGCTAAGCTGCATTCCCAGCTCCTCTTCCCCTGTACCAAGCACTCATTCCACAAGCCAGTATGCTCCTTGTGCTGAACCCCAGCGTCCTGAGTACTGAGGTTGCGGGCATGTGCACAGAGGCTGGGCACTGGACACATGGGAACATGCTGCAACCTAGGGCCAACCCTCACTTGTTTAGTCTTAGCAGTTTCCCTTTTTGCTTCTCACGAGGACCGCCCTCCCTCGACCTCCTACTGCCTGGGTCTCCTTATACAGTGACTAGTATGATCTACAGAGCCTCCTGTTTCTATGAGTATAAACATGTGTGTGTGTGTGTGTGTGTGTGTGTGTGTGTGTCCACACTTGACTCAAACAAACCCCAGATATGTTTAAGGACAATACTGAAACTAGAGATTGTCTCTTTAACAGGCTGAAGTGAAAGA
Organism: Cricetomys ansorgei; assembly: GCA_026225945.1. Taxonomy (NCBI): domain Eukaryota; kingdom Metazoa; phylum Chordata; class Mammalia; order Rodentia; family Nesomyidae; genus Cricetomys; species Cricetomys ansorgei. The sequence continues at coordinate 32,253 of JAMJFZ010003723.1, read as the reverse complement.
AAGCACAGACAAGAAGAGAGACATCTCATGTGCGTGGACGAAAATCTTGACATTGTGAAGACAGCAGGTCTGCCTCTGACACTTGTGTAACCATCAAAATTCCAGTGGCCTTTTTCCTTTTTTCAGGAATAGAAAAAGGACAACCCTCAAATTCACAGAGCAGTGGCCAACCCCGAAGAAGATCAAAAATACAGGAAAAAGGTGAGAAACTCACACTCCCAAAGTTTGTAATTTTCTGTAAAGCTTTAGGAGCTCACAGTGGAACACTGGCATGCAGACCGGAGCTCACAGTGGAACACTGGCATGCAGACCGACAGAGACAGAGAAATGGCACAGAACTGAGATCCAGGAGCAAGCACACATGTAGACGCTGATCAGATTACTGACAAGAGTGCCAAGAGCATTCACTGGGAAAGGAAGAGTGTCTTCATCAAATGTGCTGGGACAACAGGGTCCCTTGTGCACAGAGATGAAGCCTCACACCTGCCTCACACCATACAGAAATTAGCGGGAGCCAGATATGGGGGTACGTGACTGCTGTTCCAGCACTTGGAAAGCTGAGGTAGAAAGATTGTGAATTTGAGGCCACCTTAGACTACAAGAACCTATCTAGAAGAAACAAAAACAACCAAATAACAAAACAGCAAAAACTCCAAACAAACAACCCAGAAACCTCCTCAGTTTTGGCAATGGATTCTTAGGATATATTTTCCCCAAGCATGAAAAACAACAACAAAATAGATGAATTTGGTCAAACATTCACGTTGCTCAGTAGTTCAGAGCATGTAAAGAATCTAGAAAGATGGCTGGATGGTTAAGAGCACATACTACTTCTAGGGGACTGAGTTTGGCTCCCAGCATACTCATGGATAGCTCACAACTGCCTGTAATTCTAGCTCCAGAGGTTCTGATGTCCCTGGCCTCTAAGAGGACCTGCACATACAAACACACACAAGTACATATAGTTGTTTTTAAAAACTAAAAAGAGAATTTGTAATTCATAAATAAAGGGGAGGGTGGCTGGAGAGATGGCTTGGCAGCTAAGAGGTTGACTGCTCCTGTAGAGGACCTAAGTTCAGTTCCTAGCACCCATGTTAGACAGCTCGAAACTGTCTGTAACTCCTGTTCCAGGGGATCTGATGTCTTCTTCCAACCTTAATGGGCACTTTCATTCATGTGCATGCACACACACACATGCACGGACACATATACACATACACTACACACACGCACGCACACATACACACATGCACATACGCATGCACACATGGACTCACACACACATGCATGGACACACACACGCGCACACACCACACTCCACACACATACACACACACACACACACACACAGAGTACACAAATGGCAGTGGGTCATGGGAAGACACTTGGTATTATCTATCACTTAGGAAACACAGATACAAACCACCCAAGATAAGTTCTCACCTGAACAAGAATGGCTATTTCAAAAAGAAAATGAATTTGGACTGGTAAGATGACTCAGTATGTCAAGGCACTTGCCACCAAACCTGGCAGCCTGAGTTGGGGGACCGGGACGCACACGGTGGAAGGAAAGAAACAACTCCTGCAAATTGTCCTGTGGCCTCCACACGTGTGCTGCGGTGTGTGTGCATACACATGGAGGAAAAGGTAGCTAAAAGTTAAAATGAAATAACATAATTAAAAAGGGAACTTAGCACACATTGATGGAGATGAGGGGAGATGAGCAGCTTGTGTGCTGGTGGTAGGGTGTGAAATGGCACAGCTTGTGGAGACTAAGGTGAAGGTGATCACCAGACGCCCCAGCATCTCCGCTTTATCATCTATGATAGAGAACGCTGGTGTCCAGGCGACTGGGTTCCCTAATATGCAAGGTCAAATGCAGACTCTGTATTAATTGCTTTCTCGTTGCTCTGATAAAACTCCTGACAAAAGCAGCTTAAGGAAAGATTAACTTTGTCTCATGCTTTGAGAAGGGACGTGGTTAGTGATGGAGGAGAAGCGTGGTGGTGGGAGCGGAGGTGGTCAGCCACACTGCACATGCGATCAGGAAGCAGAGAGAGACGCTGAATGCTGATACTCAGCTGACTCTCACCTTTCCCCTTCTTTACTCAGCCCAGAACCCCAGCCCTGGAATGGTGGTGTTCGCATTCAGCGTGGGTCTTTCTCCCCTCTTCAGGTAAACCTCTTTGTATACGCCCTCACAGACTTGCCCACACAGGTCTCCAGGAGACTCAAAATCCACTCATGTTCACACTGATGATTAGCCATCACGGACTGTACCTTGAATCACAGTGAAGCTGGGCTGGTGGCCAAATTGAAAGCAAGCATCCAAACGCAGCAACCTGATGTCCACCGCAGCACAATGCATAACAGTCAGAGGCAGAAACTATTAAAAACTGGCCACCACTGGAGGAATTATGAGCAAATTCACACATCAAAAAACTGTTGGTCACAGAAGATAGGAAGCATTAGTTCATTCGAGAACATCATGAATTTGTTAACTGTGTTAAGCCAAAGAAGCCAAACACAGGGTCATGCAATTGTTGTATGACTCCATTCATGGGGAATGTTTAGAATCACAAGCCCATAGATTTAGGAAGTGGCAGAGGCTAAGAGGCAGGTAGAACAAGTACTGTTTAAAGGTCTAGGTCCTCCTTTGGGGATGACATCGTCTTGTAAGGAGACAGACCGGGTGGTCTCAGAACAGTATCAATGTAGCACACGACACTGGCATGTTCATTTTACAATGACAGGGTCTATGCAATGTGGCTATGTGAAATTTACCTCAATGAAAACAACTTTTGTTAAAGGCTGAGTAAGAAAAACACCTTCAGGTGGTGTGGTGACATGTGTGTTTAATCCCAGCTCTCCAGGGACAGAGGCATGTGGCTTCCGGGGTTTCGAGATCAGCATGCTCTACACAGTGACTTTCAAGACAACCAGAGCTGCACAGTGAGGCCCTGCTCAAGTCGCCTGTCCCACTTCCCACATAAGTGACGTCGCCAGTCCTGCGGTGCAAGAGCTCGCACTGTCCCCGCGCACTGTGTGCAGGGGCCCAGCCTCAGGGGCTCGGCTTCACCAGAATTCGGTTTTGTCAGACTGTTTTGTACACTTTAGAATGTAACACAGTCAGGCTGGGGAGGGGCACACACATAAAACATAAACACACACAATTTGATACAGCCACAGACGCAGAAAAGCTGTGTGTCTGGTCCAAAGAATTTCATTTCTGGACCACGTAAAGCTTGGAGGATACGAGAGCTCTTCAGGTTCTCACCAGCAGCTTCTTGTGTAAAGGGCGAACACGTTCTCACGGGGCTGCCTCACAGCACCTGTCAGGGCACATCTGATCCTGTCAGCGGGGGATTCTCATGTCTGGCACCATCTACCACCTCAGAGGGAACATGGGAGCAGAAGGAGCCGGCCTAGGACCCCGAGATGTGCTGGGTCTCTCCTCCATCCCCACCAGTCCCAAGTGGACACTTGGGCTACTATTCAGTCCCTTCCCTGGGCTTTTCTGACCCCAAATCTGAGGCCTGCGTTTTGTAGAGCGACACGCAAGCACACTTTCTCACAGTTAGACGGACGCCAGATATCTGATGATAACATCGCAGATGTGACCGAGTTCTGATTGTGCCTTCTCTAATGTCTGCCGTTTCAGTTCCTGGCGTTCGTTTTTGCTGTTTGATAAGAGGTCTTCCGCCTCCCCAGACGTGTCTCTGTCCCCTAATTACTTTGCACTTAGCCACCCACTTGGTGCAGAGGGCGACCCTGTAGCTGACTTCTCATCAGGACTTCAATCACCCGTTCACGTATCTCAACCGCGTCGCCTCATGGTCCTCTATTTTCATGTATCTCCACATGCGTCTTTTTCCCAGTTTCTATTTGCTATGCGAGGCTCTGATTGGGATTCTGCAGCCTCCTGCAAGCTGGCTTCTGTCTTTCGGCTACTGCTCCATCTCTTTGAGATCATCTCATTATGCGAAATAATTTCAGGCTGCTTTGTGCTTCCTTTGATCCAGAAATCTGTCCATGAAGGTCCAGCTCCTTTCACTAGCGAATAGCAAATGCTATTTAGAAAAACCCATATCCAGCCCGTGGAGTGTCGGCACTCTTGTCCCTTCTTAGGGGACAAAGCTGGGGGATACACACATGTGTGTGCACACACAATGCACATACATGGGCACATACACATGCTTATGTAATGCACATGCACATACATACTCTTCCCTGGAAACTCTTTCCCTGGGAGGTTTAAACAAATGCCAACCCCCGTCCTTATAAGATCACCAGTGACAAACCAAAGTATGACTCCAAAGTCAAACTTGGGGAACCAATGGGGTGCTTAGACTTACAGAATGTGGATACGGGACTACTTACAGGAGGGTGGGTGACTCCAACGCAGACGCACCATCTAACAGTCTTACCCCAACACGGATGAAGATTCCCCCTCTACCAGTTAATCTCCCGCACTTTATATACACTGGTGCCTCCTCCGCCCAGTTGGCTATGTGCATTTAGGACGCTGTTGCATACAAATAAAAGGCCAGAGAGCCTGAGGACCCTCCCTATCCCTTTCTTCTGTGAAGGAATCAACAGCCAATAAGCCCGATCTTGGGAAACTCCTGTAAACAGCTACAGCTTCCAATGTAGTTTCAGTTCTGCAGTAGTTCTAAATAGTAGTTACAGTTCTAATGAATACGGTGACTGTCATGCTGGCAGAATAACGCTCTACAACACATACCATGTGTACATTCATTACACACTCACACTTCATATCTGTGTTTCTATAGCTACAGTGGAAACTGCAAGCTCTCTGGTTACAATCCTCCCCAAAAGGGTCGTCCATTTCCTTTCCATCTTGGGCTGCTGGTCTATATTGTCCTCTAGCCTCTCCTCCAGGAAGAGAAGGGGACAAAAGTCAAACATTGGGTCAGTTTAGGGCTCCAGCAGCCCAGTCTCTGAGTAGTCCTGCCTTCTCTCTCTATGGGGAAACTGAGGCTCAAAGCGTGATTACCTGCCAAGGTCTCATGTAGAAGGTCTGCCTATCCTAGTTCACCCAGTTTGCACTTACTCATCCCTGGGGGTTCTATTACAACCCTGGGAGGTCCCTAGCATAGCCTGGGTTCAACTTCACATAATGAGATGGTCTCAAAGAGATGGAGCAGTAGCCGAAAGACAGAAGCCAGCTTGCAGGAGGCTGCAGAATCCCAATCAGAGCCTCGCATAGCAAATAGAAACTGGGAAAAAGACGCATGTGGAGATACATGAAAATAGAGGACCATGAGGCGACGCGGTTGAGATACGTGAACAGGTGATTGAAGTCCTGATGAGAAGTCAGCTACAGGGTCGCCCTCTGCACCAAGTGGGTGGTTAAGTGCAAAGTAATTAGGGGACAGAGACACGTCTGGGGAGGCGGAAGACCTCTTATCAAACAGCAAAAACGAACGCCAGGAACTGAAACGGCAGACATTAGAGAAGGCACAATCAGAACTCGGTCACATCTGCGATGTTATCATCAGATATCTGGCGTCCGTCTAACTGTGAGAAAGTGTGCTTGCGTGTCGCTCTACAAAACGCAGGCCTCAGATTTGGGGTCAGAAAAGCCCAGGGAAGGGACTGAATAGTAGCCCAAGTGGCTTAGGGGACCCCGTCGGCATTGCACCTGGGCAGCTGGCCCAGTGGGTGCTCCACAGCCTCCCCCTTGGCCTGGCCTGCCCTCTGCTGGAGACACTAAGAACTGCAAAATGAGGAGCAAGCAGCTTTGCAGATAACTACAGGTGGTAACTGCTTATGAAGTTCTCAGAGATCCGCAAATGCAGGGATTCCCAAATTTAGCAAGGCCACAATACACAAAGTCAGGACACACAATATATACTCCACCAGCAACTGGAAAATAAACTTGGAAGTCAATACCATTTGTTTGTACCAACTGTGAGGATAGTACATTGACTTCTTTTTGTTGTTACTTTAAACCATCGATTATTTTCAGTTGGGTCTGAAAGTCCACATTTAAAGATATTTTCATTTCCAGAACTTCCTTGATGTAGATCTAGACCGTGTCATCTCTTATCACCTTTCCAAAGCGGATCTCCCTTCCTTCCTTCCTTCCTCCCTCCTCCCTCCCTCCTCCCTCCCTCCTACCTCCCTCCCTCCCTCCTTCCTTCCTTCCTTTCTTCCTCCCTCTTTCCCTCCTTCCTTCCTCCCTCCCTCCCTCCTTCCTTCCCTCCTTCCTTCCTCCCTCCCTCCCTCCTTCCTTCCTTCCTTTCTTCTTCCCTCCCTCCCTCCTTCCTTCCTTCCTTTCTTCCTTCCTCCCTCCCTCCCTCCTTCCTTCCTCCCTCCCTCCCTCCCTCCCTCCTCCCTCCCTCCTCCCTCCCTCCCTCCCTCCGTCCCTCCTTCCTTCCTTCCTTTCTTCCTCCCTCCTTCCCTCCTTCCTTCCTCCCTCCCTCCCTCCTTTCTTCCCTCCTTCCTTCCTTCCTCCCTCCCTCCTTCCTTCCTTCCTTTCTTCCTCCCTCCCTCCCTCCCTCCCTCTCTCCTTCCTTCCTCCCTCCCTCCCTCCCTCCCTCCTTCCTTCCTTCCTTCCTTCCTCCCTTCCTCCCTCCTTCCCTTCCCTCCCTTCTTCCCTCCCTTCCTCTCTCTCTCTCTCCTTCCTTCCCTCCCTTCCTCTTTTCTTTTCTTCTGTTTTTCAAGACAGGATTTCTCTGTGGTAACTCTTGCTGTCCTGTAACACACTCTGTAGACCAAGCTGGCCTCGAACTCAAAGAGATCCTCTTGCCTCTGCCTCCCAAGTGCTGGGATTAAAGGTGTGCATTATCACCGCCCAGCTGAACTTTCTCTACAGATTCTGGGTAGAGAATGGCAACTCATTCTCTCAGAATTTTTAAGACTGAGAAAGCCTTGCTCTTTTTGAATTTTGATTTGAGCCAGATCTTGCTATGTAGTCCAGATCTCAACCCTCCCCCTGGGGTTACACATGTAGGCCACCACATTCACTTCCTTACAGATACTGATTGGCTCATCTCTTGGGCCTGGACCAATCAGAATTCTTTGGAGTATCAGGAGCCACAGCCCTGGACCCAATGGTACCTATGGGCCCTAACCCCTAGGGGCCCTCCTGTGTGTCCCTAGTGCACCCTTTCCCCTGCCACCCTGGGGCTCCCGCGGGTCCATCTTGTCCTCTTCCTGTTTGAGAATGCTGGACATCTTGCCATAGAGTGAGCAAAATGTCTTCTGCCTGCACTGTGTGCCCAAGGAGTTCAGATGAATATGCCTCTGGGGTGTACAGAGAGCAGGCCAGGGCAGTCCTCAGAGAAATCAGGAGGTGGCAGTGGGGACCAGGATGGTGATGGACTGGAGTTCAAGGTGAGGAGAGGGCTGTAAACCCTGACCTGAAGCCAGAGGAGCCAGGCGGTGGGGTGGGTGGGTGGGCAGGACATTGGTCATCCCTGGCCCTGGAGGGGAACAGAGGTGGCTTAGGGTAGAGTGTCTTCTGAGTGGATGCTGGTAGCCTCTTCTTAGGTTTCCCGCCTCTGCATGTGTTGCCCTTCAGCTGATGAAACTCAGATGTCCGATAAGCAGCTCCCACATCAGGAGAGCGGGGCAGATAAGGACCAGAGGCCACAGTGCAGGATTTATCTGTAGAGCTGCATCTGATAGAGCAACAAACCCTCTGCTGGGACACTTGGTACTGTCCTCCACCAAGGCTGATCCCCACTCTGACAAGGTGACCCTCTCCCCCAGACTGTTCAGGAAAGCTGGGCCTGAGGACTGCAGGACTCGGAGGACTTAAGATGAATGACACTGCTACCCATTGTACCTCCTTACTCCTTTTGGGGTGACTTACAGACACCATCTCCTGTCTTGTGTCCCTCTTGGGAAATGTGTCAGAGTATGTCAACATGTCATTCCAGATGACACTGACCTGGGAGCCTTCTGAGACCTCCTCTGCATCCCTGGGCACGGGACAGGCCTCCATCCCAACAGCTGGAAGGATTACTATCGCAGTGATATAGGAGACTCAGCTGAGACGGACCCTAGGTGCAGTGCTCATCCACGGTGGAAGCCCTGGGGGCCCTAACACACAGAGCAGCCCTGGTGGGCACCAAGCAGAGACCAGTTGGATCTTAGAACTCTGCCGTCCATAGCCAGAAACACCAAGATTGTGCAGGGTACGTGTGGCTGGTCCTCTGGCTGTGCACTCCACCTCGTGATCTGTGCCAGCAGAAGGGCATCTGGGTGGTGGGGGCACACTTTCCACGCGGGCCTTCGATCCAAATCATCATTTCCTCCATGTCTAGGTTGGAGGGTGCTGTGCCCTTCCTCTCACGTGCTCTTGACTGGAAAAATAAAAGGGCAGAGAACAGCAGAAGTGTAGAGACGAGCAGAGAGTCAAGGTAAAGTCCTTTCCCAGAGCCCCTGACACCTGTATGTCACCATGTACAGAGTAATGGAGCCATGACCTTTGTGATCTGGAGCACCAAGACCCCAGCCTCCTGGGCTGAACCTACCCTCCAGCTCATGGGTCCTGACTCCATTCTGGACTCAATACTCTGCTAACTCCAGTCCAGGCCTGGCTCTCAGCTAGACTCAAACTGCACCCCTCACTGCTTCCAGATGTTGAAGCTGCTGCTGCTGGCCCCGTTCCTCCTGGCTGGTCTGTTGCATGCAGCCCCTCGTAAGTCCTGTCTTGAGCCCTCCCTGTTCCCCTCTCTGGTCTTCACAGACCACAGGCTATGCTGGAGTTTGGAGAATCCAGGGATAGCTGCATCAGAACAGGGAGGGGAAGGCAAGCCTGAGTGGTGAGGTTGCCCTTTGTCCTTCTCCAGGTCCCGCTGAGGAGCGAGTGGGCATCGTGGGGGGACGTGAGGCTCCTGAGAGTAAATGGCCCTGGCAGGTGAGCCTAAGAATTAACTTCAACTTCTGGATGCATTTCTGCGGGGGCTCCCTCATCCACCCACAGTGGGTGCTCACTGCAGCACACTGTGTGGGACCGTGAGTTTTCCTGAGCCTGGCACGGTGGGATGGTTGGGATCAAGATCCCTCCCATGGTCCCTGGTGTTCCTGAGGCTTCGATATTCAGGTCCAGGCTACAGCCTCCCACGCAGGGCTGTGTTCTTGCAGGCACATTAGCAGACCAGAGCTCTTCCGGGTGCAGCTTCATGAGCAGCAACTATACTATGCGGACAAGTTGCAGTATGTGAACCAGATCATCGTGCACCCCAACTATTACACGGTCCAGGGTGGGGCAGACATTGCCCTTCTGGAGCTCAAGGACCCCGTGAATGTCTCCAGCCATGTTCACCCCATATCCCTGCCACCTGTCTCGGAGATCTTCCCCTCAGGGACTTCGTGCTGGGTGACAGGCTGGGGTGACATTGATAACGGTATGTGGCCGGGGTGGCTGCCAGTTAGATGGGCAGGAACCAGGTCTCTCTCAGCCCCGACACTGAAGGGGGAGCACGGGTTCCCAGGGCTAGCCAGGGATGGTTCTGATGAGCTTCCCCACAAGGCTGTGCTTCTCTCACTCCAGAACCCCTCCCACCACCCTATCCCTTGAAGCAAGTGAAGGTCCCCATTGTGGAAAACAGTCTCTGTGATCAGAAGTACCACACAGGCCTCTACACAGGGGACAGTGTTCTCATTGTCCGTGATGACATGCTGTGTGCTGGAACTACCAAGAGAGACTCCTGCCAGGTGGGTCCTTCGTCCCCCCTGCACCCCATTCTACCCAGTCTCCTTATGGAGTACTAACCTGTCTTCCCCTAGGGTGACTCAGGGGGGCCGCTGGTCTGCAAAATGAAGGGCGCCTGGTTGCAAGCAGGTGTGGTCAGCTGGGGTGAGGGCTGTGCAGAGCCCAACCGTCCTGGCATTTACACCCGGGTGACGTACTACTTGGACTGGATCCACAGCTATGTCCCTGAGAACTCCTGAGCTGCCTCCCGCATCAGGGAAGAACCAGGCCCCTGCTGTCTTTAACTAGCTGCTTCCTGCCCAGGTGGAACCCTGCCTTCTTGTTCTGTCTCCCCTGTCCTTCTGGTTCTCCCTCTGTCTGGGTTCTCTACCAGTCTGTCCTGAACCTGAACCCCTGGCCATTCCTGTCCCCTTTGCCTCCTGTCCCGGGTGCACCCTCTGGGTGCTTATCCTCTGCTGTGGCTCATTAAATACATGAAAACAGCCATGGGGATTGCTGTGCTTCTCATTGTGGGCATTGCTGGGGGCAAATGGAGTGTCCTGACAAGACTGTACACGGTGCCCTCGCTGGAGCTGTAGGGTCCTAGCCCAGAGGTCTGGCACACTGTAGTGGGCTGGGGGTCATTCCCAGCCCCTGTCCCTAAGACTGACCTCTTTCCACACAAGCTCACTTTAAAAAAAATTAGTTTTAAACACATGTTAAATGTGTGCTTGTTTAATACATGCGTGCCACAGTGCATGTGCGGAGGCCAGAGGACAACTGTGTGGGGTCCGTTCTCTCCTTCCACCCTTATGTGGGCTCTGGATATCTAACACGGGTCTTTGACAGGCTTTCGTGGCCAGCACCTTTGCCCACTGAGCCATCCTGCCTGCTCATAAGCTCATTTCTTTTATGTCTCCATGTCCTTAAGAGACATGGAGGGGCCAGGTAGTGGTGGTGCACGCCTTTAATCCCAGCTCTTGGGAAGCAGAGGCAGGCAGATCTCTGTGAGTTTTAAGGCCAGCCTGGGCTCCAGAGTGAGTTCCAGGACAGCCTGAGTTACAACAGGAAAACCCTGTCTCGAAAAACCAAAAACCAAAACCAACCAAACAAACAAACAACAACAAACATGGACACCCTTAAAAGATCAATGTAGAAGGAAGCCTGACTCACTGCAATTGGGCCAAGAAACAAGGCGTGCTCAGCTGCACTGCACCCCCAATCAGGTGTTGCTCTGGCATCTACCCTGCAGTGGCAAAAGAGTTCTTCTTTGCCTCATTGATGGCTTTGTGGCTGCCCTGATATGAACACCCTGAATCTTGCCTTCCACCACACTCTGAGTCTAGGTCATTACTGCTCCTGCTGCCCAGAATCCCATGTGGTGGGGCCTGGGGATGTAGCTCAGTTGGTAGTGTTTACCTAGCATGCAGGACCCTTAGGTTCGCTCCCCGCCGCCATATTAACCAGGTGTCGCTTATACCGGCAGTCCCGGCTCTGGGGAGGTGGAGACTTGAAGGTCATCCCTATCTACATATTGAGTTTGAGGCAAGCCTGGGATACGTGAGACCCCTATCCCCAAACAATAAAGATCAAAAATAATTTGATGTGGCAGTGCAGTCGGCTGCTACAGTAGACTTCGCTTTGAGATGTTCTCATCTGAGGCGCTTGGGACTTGGGTGTTAATGGCTCTTCCTGCACACACAAATGCCTGTATCTGGAACATTCTGTTAAAGGGAGCTGTTAACCCATGAATGGGCCCCAGTGGGGTGTCCAATCCCTGTTTGTTGTACTGTCAGATTTCATAATCATATACCAGCAATGCTCTTTGTTCCCCTTGTCTGATTTCAGCCATTCTGTGTCAGAGTAACATCCGAAGGGGATGAGGTCTGCATCTTTATGCTTACTGCTGAGGGCTGACCTTTCCCTTTCTTGTATGGAGCCCTCATCCTCGATGGGAAAATGAGGTCAGTTGTCCCATTCAATGTTAGGTGATATCTCTGGGGGTCACACTCTTAACTGCTGAGCCATCTCTCTGGCCCCTTAGTTTTAATTTTTAATGTCAAACATAACACATACTCATCACAAAAATGAGCAGTAAAGCTCCAGTAAAGCTGAAGCTCTGTCCCTTGTCCCTCTATCCCACCCATCCCTCTCTCTCAGGGTCACTGTGGATGCTGGGGGCGGGGGCTGTTAAGTGTGGTTAGCCTTCCTTTAGTGGAGGTCATGCGATCTTGGGACATGGACTAGAATTCCTAGGGAGAAGCTAGGGGCAAGGAGGACAGGGGGATGGGCAGATGGGAGGGGAGGGCAGCCTGGCCTGCTGGGTTTATCTGACCCTGGCAGAGAAGCTCAGCTCAGTGTCAGCTGACAGATAAAAGTAATCATTGGCTTCATCTACACATAGGCTAAAGTGGCCAGGCCTAGCTGAGAGCTTTCAGAGGGCAGGACCCAAATCCTCTGTCTCAGTCAGAGGCCAGTGCCTAGGTAAGCAGGCAGGCTACTTTAGACAGATGTAGCCCTGAGCTCTGGCTCTCCAAGGTGTCCGAGTTACAGGAGACTCTGGCAGAGCACTCACCACTCCCCCCTCGTGTGTGTGTGTGTGTGTGTGTGTGTGTGTGTGTGTGTGTGTGTAAGTGTCTCTGGGGCCAGGCTGCTCCTCCCTTGCTTTTCTGACAGGTAGAAACAGAAGACACTCCTGTCACACATGGATGGGGTTTTAGTCTGGATAGCAGACTGGGATAGAAGTGTTGATGGCTTTGCAAGAAGCCAGGTACCAGGTGGGGAGATTAGGTCTGCAAATACCAAAAGCAAATGGAGGTGGGGACAGGTAAGGGACCCTGAAGTCCTCCCCTGTGGGAAGCTGGGGATAGTTCAGAGGGTCAAGACTCCAGAGGATCTGATTCTGTGAAAACTGAGTGACATCAGGCTCCTGGGTTGGGTGGGATGGCCTGTAAGAACATGTGGCTCCCTTCCCTCCACTGTCTGCCATATGTTCTAATACATTGGCAGCCAGGTCCCATGTTCTCACGTTCCCTGTCAGGTGGGGAGACCAGTCACACAGGGTGGGCTGATAGCGTACTTGTTTGTCACTAGGTCAAACATTTAGCATGAGCTCTTGAGCTGTGAGACAGGTGGGCATGAAGCAGATAAAATTTGCCCTGTGATGTCATATCCCGAAGGAGGATTGGACAACTCTCTACTGTCTGTCCTCAAATCTAAGAGGGGATTCCTGACCTCTAAAGTGTTAGTGGGACTCTCCAACCCTGGCCTGTGATTAGAGCTAGGCAAAGCTCCTGGCTCTGGCCACTGGTCAGCTTTTCATAGGCTCAGATCTGACTCGACTTATCTGGGGTGGAGTGAGGGGACCCAGGGCTGGGTACGAGAGCCAGAACACAGAGAAGGATGAGTTGTCCTAGAGGACTGGCCACTCTGAGGAGCTTTGGAGATGGGAGGGGCATGCCCTGCAGGAGCCCGGGCTGCCCTGCCTCCTCTCCATACTGGGGGAGAGAAGCTCAGGATGTGGTAGGGACAGCTGAGGCCCATCTGTTCCTGTTATATTCTGTGTCCTTGAACTTGTCCCTCCATTGTTCAGGCTGGGTGTAGTCTTCATGTAAGACAACCCCTCCCTGCAGTATAAAACAGGATCAGGTGGGAGCCTGTATCCTCCTCCCTCCTGCCCTACAGCAGGTGTGAGGCCACCCCTACCCAACCCACACTGACCTTCAGTGCTGGGCAGGGAAGGGGGAAGACATGTCTCTTCTGTGGGCAGACACCATGGCTCTGGGGCCCTGTGGCTTCCTACTGCTTCTGACTGTTCCTGGTGGGTGAGCTGGCTTGGGATCGGTGTGGCATTGTATTTGTGTCTACCCTGGGGTGGGAGTGGGTCTGCTTCTCCTCCGGACCTCCCCCTGGATCCCTTTATTTCCCACAGCCTCTGGGCTGGAGCTCTGAGGCAGTTGGGAGCCCTGCAGAGGGCTAAGAGTTCGGTGAAGTATGGGCTTAGGCAGGCAAAAACCATGTTTCTCATGGTAGGCCTCTGCTCTGCCTGGGCCCCACAGCTGGGTAGCTTGGCCATCACTGCTGGGGACAGGGGGTTGGGGTATGAGTTTGGGTACACCTACAGACCCAGACCCTGGTAAGACCCTCCTCAAAGAGGACCTCTGGGCTGTGAGAGGCCGGGACTGGGCCAGCACTCAGGGCCTCCCAGCTGTTGTTTATGGCCTGTGGCTGGTCCCACCCTGGGATCGGAATGGCAGCTAGCCAGGTCACATCTACCTTGCTGGACCCCACCTACCTGGCTAGATCCTAGCTTTAGCTGCTCAGGATGGGAACATCCACCTTAAGGCTACCTTGGGACCTTGGGGGGGGGGCAGTGCCTAGGCCCACAGGACCAAAGCCACTCCCATGGACAGCTCCCCTCATCCTTCTGGAATCTCCCATGAAGCTCTGCACTCAGGTATGTCCCCAACAGATGTTCAGGATCAGAGACTAGTCCTGGCAGGCAGATCCCAGAGGGGCCATGTCAAGGAGGGCTGTATGTGTGACCTGGCCTATGGAGGCCATGCACTCCACAGGCATCCCTGGTTAACCCGACTGATGGGGCTCAGGCCAGCTTCACTTGGGAAGCTTCACCTCTGCCCCATTTGGCTCTTTTGAATCTTCAAGAGCTACTTTGAATCTCCTGTTCAACCTGCTGGCCTCACAGCCCACCCGTTTCTCTGCTGATGTTGCTCTTGGGAAAGAGATTCAGTCATCCAGTCTTCCTTAGGATGTACCTGGTGTTCTGGGGTGGGGGATGTAGTCTGCTTCCATTTCTTTTTATCAGTGTGGACCCGATTTCCAATTTTATTCTGTTGTACAGATTAGGAGTGAAGCACTCCCATATGGGATAGCCTCTGCATTTTTATTTTTGAAAAATTGAGGTGAAATTTACATCAAATTTAGCCATAATACAGTGTAGCATGTGGTGGCATTTAACACGTTTCCAGTGTTTTGTGATATCACATCTATCTGGTTCCAAACATCACTCTGAAAGGAAACCCCATTCTCACTAGGAAGGCATCCCCCAGGCCAGCCTCCCAGGCCTTCGTAGCTCCTGTCACTCTCAGCCCTTTGTCACCCCCTTAATTCCAGGCAGGGAGCTGGTTGCCCCAGCTCCACTGAGCCATCTTTCTAAGGAGCTATGTCCTGTGGGGCACTGTCCAGATGCCAAGATCCACGAACTTACTGCTTCTAGGGCATCGTTATCTCCTGCCCCCACAATGCTTCTGGGAAGGGTCCAGTAGGCATGGAGCAGAGGTGTTTGGAGATTCCCCGAGATGCTAAGGAGTGGGAGTCATGGAGGGCTTCTAGAGGAAAGGCATTGGGCAGAATGCCTGTCTCTGGGATTCTCTAGCCCACAGTGCCTCCTCTGGATCAGAGTGTGGCCAGCCCCAGATTCTGCATGCAGGAAGTCGAATCGTGGGAGGCCATGCTGCCTCAGCTGGCACATGGCCCTGGCAGGCTAGCCTCCGTCTGCAGAAGGTGCATGTGTGTGGAGGGTCCCTGCTCAGCCCAGAATGGGTGCTCACAGCAGCCCACTGCTTCTCTGGGTGAGTGACCTGGGGGGGGGGGGCTGACTGCCTGGGCTTATGGGACAGAGACAAGAAACAGAACCTTGGTTAGACTGTGACTTTCCTCAATCAGCCCCAATAGGGGTGGGGCCCCCTCCACATCTGCCAGTACACAGGAGTGCTTACCTTCCATTGGCCTTGTGATGAGCCTGGCCAGATAACCCTTTGTATTGGGAAGTACCCTAACCTAGTCAGCCTAAAGTTTTTCTACTTATCTTGCCACTTCTGGAACTGCCTTTTCTGGTTTTAGGCGGTTGCTGGCCCTCAGTGTACTAGACACCTTCCAGCCAGAGGTAGCAGGACCCTAGACTACGGTCCTTGGGCTCCAAAGTATGAGGCACTGCCAGGATCAGGCCCCGTGTTGACAGTAGCAGTTTTTATGCCTAGAGCGGAGGACAAATGGGACACTGGATATGGGCAGGGTGCATGGGTGGTGGGTTAGTCGTTTGAGGGGGACACTGACATCTCCCCTTGCCCTCCAGGTCTGTGAACTCATCTGACTATCAGGTGCATTTGGGGGAGCTGAAGATCACCCTGTCTCCCCATTTCTCCACTGTAAAGCAGATCATCCTATACTCTAGCCCTCCAGGACCACCAGGGTCCAGTGGGGACATTGCCCTGGTGCAGCTGGGCAGCCCTGTGGCCCTCTCCAGCCAGGTTCAGCCTGTGTGCCTCCCAGAGGCCTCAACTGACTTCTACCCTGGGATGAGGTGCTGGGTGACAGGCTGGGGCTATACACAGGAGGGAGGTAAGGAGCCCTTTCTGAAACACTCCCTCATGGGGATAAGGGAAGGCAAGGGTTACCTGGTTGTTGGGTTGGGGAGCTGGAGCCACTGGTGCCACCACTTGCTCCTAGTGGTCACACCTGTCCCTCCTAAAAACCAATCACATATTGGGCTCCACCAAGATCCACATGTCTGACCCATAAACTGGGAGTGACAAGACCAGCAGATAGAAGGCTGGTAACTGCACAATGGATCTGACAGACATCTGGCCACTCCAACAATGCAGGGCTGGTGACTCGGCCTCCCCCAACTGTCTTCTCTCTCAGAGCCTCTGAAGCCCCCATACAACCTGCGGGAGGCAGAAGTCTCAGTGGTGGATGTAGAGACCTGCAGCCAAGCTTACAGCAGCCCCAACGGCAGCATCATCCAGCCAGACATGCTCTGTGCCCGGGGCCCTGGGGATGCCTGCCAGGTGAGCTGGCTGAGAGCATGGAAGGACAATATACCCTGAAGCATGAGGGGGCCCCCAAGTCCTTGGTATCCCATCTTCATTCTGACCTGTTGTCTTGCAGGATGACTCTGGAGGGCCACTCGTCTGCCAGGTGGCCGGGACTTGGCAGCAGGCGGGCGTGGTCAGCTGGGGTGAGGGCTGTGGCCGCCCTGACAAGCCCGGTGTCTATGCTCGAGTTACTGCCTATGTAAACTGGATACACCAAAACATCCCAGAATCAGGGGGCTCAGGACTGCAAGGGCTCTCCTGGATTCCCCTTCTGGCTGGCCTCTTCCTGCCCAGCCTCCTCCTGCTGCTGGTCTCCGGGGTCCTGATGGCCAAGCGCTGGCTGGGCTCTCCCTCCCAGTCAACTTCAGACCTCTGACTCAGGTGTCACAACCCAAGCGTATTTTTTTAAATAAGTTAGTGTTTATTCATCTTCGCATTGCCCCTCCCCTCCCCTTATCTTTGACTTAGGAAGCCAAGGTTTCTGCATGAGATTATTGCAACATTTAACCTGAATTTGTGAAACAGATGACACAAAGCAAATGGATGTCAAATGGATGTCAAGGCCAATGGCCTGGGGCGGACGGGAAGCCCCCACTCAGTTGGGACTTCGATGTCTTATTGCACGGGCCAGCACTCCTTGGCAGCGTGGCCCTTCCCAAGGTCCCTGGGAAGTTTCTAGACCATCTAAGAGGATGGAATGGGGAGATGGGTGGTGTGAGAGCAAAGGACGCTGAGTGGTGGACAAAAACAAGACTGTCAGTGAAGGCTGTGGTGGCTGCAGGGCCAAATGTCCGCCCACCAGGACACAAGGGTCTCAAGCGTGTGCTCCCTGCGGAAACCAGTGTCGTGCAGATGGAGCTGCGGTGCCCTCCTGCCCATGAGGAGTTTCCGGTCCTTCTCAGGACATAGCCTCTCCCCCTGAGATGCTGACCTGGTCCTGGCACGACTTCAGATGGTGGTAGTTAAAACTCAGGAAAACCCAAACCTGGATCACCACGAGGGAGGCTCGTGGGGCCCGAGGCTGCTCCTGCGACACGGTGCAGAGACTGAGTGTCTGCTGCCTCTCCCGGGATGACATCTTCTCCGGGTCCCTCTGCCTCGGTGGGGCCTGAGGCGGGGTCCGCTCATGGCCCTGACCGGGGCTACCACCCTGCAGGGAGCCACCAACCCCAAAGCCAAAGCCCTGTGTACACGCAGCTCAAGCTACACAGGCTCAGCTCCACTGTCATCTGGGGCAGGGGTGGCTGGGGGAGACCCTGGTTTCTTCAAGGGGGTCTGGGGCACAGTGAGGTACAGTCCTTGCCCCTTCTCTGGGGGGTCACCAGAGGGCATGGAAAGTTCAGTTTCATGGTGCACCAGAGGCACTATAGCCCCCGAGGAGGGAACTCTGGGTTCTGGGGTCACACTTCGGTCACTGTCCAAGTAAGAGTCTCCACCAGGTCCCACTATGTCCAGAGGCTCGAAGGCAAAGTTGGGGACGGTCAGATGATCTGCCCGGCAGGAAGCCTGGGCCCAGCGCTCACCCTTGGCTACAGGGTCCCCTCCAGTGCCTGGGCCCTCTGTGGACTCCAGGCAGTCCCTGTGGAGGGCGGCCTCACAGGATGGGGTTCGGCGCCTCAGGGTGGTGTTGCCGCCTTCAGCGGCAGGGGGCCTGGAAGAGCCCTCGTCCTCAGTGGGAGGCTCAATGGAAATACATGGAGGGCTCATCTTCTTCTTCCTTCGTGCCCCTAGAGCTGGCTCCAGCTCTGAGGCCCGGCCCCTCGGCTCCCCAGACTCTAAGTGGCTATCTCCACTCTCCAGTTCCACCGAGGGCCACCGCTGTGGATCTGCCCGGCCTGGTTTATCCAGGAAGCTCTGAGCATCTACACTGCAGAGCCTGCGTGGGTCCCGCCCACTGCCCACTGTGCCTTTGGCAGCAGGGGAGGCCGTTGGGGAGGCCTCTGGGCTGTGGGGTTCTGTAGCCGGCCAGGAGTGGGCTGAGCTGGTGATGTGGCTGACCTCCTCATCTGCTGGGTCTGCGGCTTCAGCCTCATCCCCTCCCAGTGTGGGAGGGCGGCTAGAGATGCAGCGCTGCCCAAAAGTGTGCTTACGGGTACGGACGCTGGCTGGCCGTGGAGAGCAGGGGGGCGACCGCAGGGAGCCCAGGGACACCTGCCTCATGGAGGTGTGTGTAGCGGGCTCTGTGTAGTCTGGGGTGCTATCTTCCTCAGGGTTGTCAACCTGCCCTTCCAGGGACTCGGTGTGCATCGCCTCCTGAAATGGCACAGAGGTCCAAGTTAAAGACCCTGTCAGGCACCCAGCAGTCAGGCACCTTCTTTCCCATGTGGGCCCTGGGAAGGTCAGGGTTGGCAATACCCTAGGTGGCTCTCGTCCCCCAGGCTGGGGACTCAGGGCAGGGTAGACTGGGAGCTGTTGATGTGAACATCCCAGACTCTGGCCTTACCCACTGACCTAAGAGACTTCAGAGGAAGAATCTGCTACACTGCAGGCTCATAGAGAAGAGGCCTGGGGATCAGAGCTCCTAGAGTCAGAGTCTTTCAGGGCCCCGGGAACCTTAAAGGGTTTAGGTTACCTCCTCCCTCTTGAGACCCACAGCCCAAGGTGGTACCCTAAGAACAGGAAGTTCCCAAGAGCTTCCACGTTCTAAGAGGCTCTTGCGCCACGCAGTGGGAGCTGAGGGTAAGGACAGGCAGAGGCTATGGACCAGGCTGAGTGGCGTGAGCACATCAACCACCGTGGGGGCCTGAGTCTTCCACCTAAGAGAGGGACTTGAGTCCCATGAGGTGCTCTGCTATTACAGCAGGCCTGCTGATGGGACACGCTGAGCTACCTGGTTAAGGACCCGAGACCCACTGAGCAGAGATAGGAAACTCCAAGTCCAGTGATATGTGTAGCACGTATGTTGCAGCCTTGCAACCTCTCCAAGTGGGGAAAAGGAACCCAAAGGCCTGTGGGATGCAGTTTTCCCTTACCTGTCTGCAGAGTATCCGTGAGAGGCTCAGAGAGCGGGGTGTACCTCGAGGTGAAAGGGCGTGAAGGGGGTCGCTGACCCTGGCTGGGGAGGATGCAGCTGATAGGACCTGGAAGGAGGCACGGGGCTCCAGGGGTGGCGAGTGAGCAGAGTGGACCGGGCCTGGGGTAGGGATACATCTGAACTGTGTGGCCTGGGGATATGGCCCCCATCTTTCCTCCCGCCCTCTCTGCCATGCTGTCAAATTTCCCGCCGGCCCATCTTCCCTGCCCTGTCCCATTTCCCTACTGTCCCTGCCAGAGTCCATACCTGAAGGGACACTACCTGTGTAGGTCTCCATCTCTACTTCCTGCAGTGGGTGAGGGTGTGGGGCAGCGGCGGGAGCCACAGGCCGGAACATGTAGCTGTCATTGGGCAGCGAGAGCATCCTGGACACAGATACTTTGCGCACAACCAGAAGGTTTGGGGTGTCTGGATGGGTACCCGGGCTTTCCTGTGGTGAAGGAGGCTGCTTATCAGCTCAGCAGTACCCCCAGAAGCCCCGGGAACACCCTAGGTCCCCAAGAAGCCTTACCTGCGCTGCAGGTGGGGGCTGGGCTGTGGACCCCTGTGCCATCTCCAGCTCGATCTCAGCATCCATCTCAGCATCCTCCCGAGCCTCCTTGTTGCTCTCCTCCAGATGCTTCATGAGTACAGCCACCACCACATTGACCAGCACGAACTGCGCAACCAGCACGAAGGTGACGAAGTAGACGGGGGACAGTGCAGGCAGGTAGCTGAGGCAGTGCTTGTCCTCACGCGCACATTCACGCAGAGTGTCCTAGGGTGGGCGGCAGGGTCATGGCTCTGTCTTCCTTCTCTGTTAGAGCCAGGAGTGGGGAGGGGCACCCCCGCAAGTACCTTCATGATCCCATTCCAGTTGTCCCCAGTAGAAACTCGGAACAGTGTGAGGAAGGCCATGCCAAAGTTGGTGAAGGTGGCGTGCCTGCTCAGGCCCTCGCAGGGATTGTCCTCGCTGCACTCTGCAAGGAGAGTCCCCTCCTATTCAGAGCACTCCTGCCTCTGTGGGACTGGGACAAGGTCAGCAGACTACATCCCGTGTGGGGCTGGCTGGGGTGTGTGTGTTTGGAAGCCGGGCCCGGGCCTCTGTTCTGCACTGACTTGTCCTCAGGAGACAGCACCATCTCAACTACTAAGCACCTTCAGAAGCCCCCAGGCCTGGCCTCTCTGCTCATGGCTGGTAGATACCAATAAATGGGGCTCCCTGGGGAACACCAGACATATCTTGGAGGTCTTGGAGGCAGAGAAGAAAGGATTCAAGTATTTGTTGTGATTGTGTGTGTGATGCCTGGATGGCTCTCAGGATGGGCAGACAACAGGTTCTGAGAACCTGCATGGCCTCTGTCCAGTTGGGGCATGGGAAGGCCTCAGAAAATCCCCATAGCTAGTAGAAGGATCCAGAAGCAAGTGAGCTTTCTATGGAGAATTCCCAACATGCCCTAGCCTAGACAGGATAAGGTCTCAGACTTGTCTAAGGTAATAATTCGGAAGACACATTGCTGGCGACATTTCCTGGGGACAAAGTTCAGGGTGAGGCACGGGCATGTGCTAGTGTAAGCATGTCTTCCAGTGTACACACTCACCCTAGAACGAGGCCCTGCCTGGCTGGAACCACAGATCCTGGAGCATGCTTCTGAACAGACATGTCTGTGTGCACAGGTTGAGTGTGTGTACCTGCTCTAAGCACTGGCCTGGTGAGCTGAAGGTAAATGGGGGGTCAGGCAGTCTGAGGACACACCAGGAGGCTCGCGGCCTACCTGGTTTAGGCCAGTGCCTCACATTCTCCATAAACCTCTGGGGAGATGAGGTGGAACAGACACAAGAGCCACCTTCCTGAGGGTGTGTATCATCTTGTGGGAGAGGCACAGAGAAGCCACACTCACCTAGTCTCCCAAAGAGCTCCACTCCCAGGGCAGCATAGATAAAAAACAGGAGCATGAAAAGAAGACCAAGGTTCCCTACCTACACAAGAGAGAAGCAGAATAATGTCAGCCCCATGCTGGCCCGCCTCTGCCCTGCCCCACCACTGCCGTCCCTGGGAAGTGGCCTCAGCTACAGTTCCATTTCAGTCCCATGGCCTTCCTGGACCTAGAGTATCACCCATCCTCAGATCTCTGTCCTGGCCCAGCATCCCTCTGCAATCCAGCCTCTTCACCTCTGTGGTTCCCAATACCTACTTTGTTCTCTCAATTGCCCCTGGGAGCTGCTCTACCCTCTGCATGGATCCCCAAGGCCAAGAGGGTCCCTCTCAGGGACCATGCCTACTCCATGCAGAGGTTACCTCAGGCTTAGAGTCCCTACACTTGGCTGGTGCTCAGTGGACAGGAGTATCAGCAGGGATCTCATATAATCACTACCACAAGAACCTGCCAGCCCCCGCACCTGCACACACCACACCCAGCATCTGCTCCAATCCCTAGGCAGGGCATTACCCAGGCTTCCCTCCCCAACCCCAGACAGTAAAAATGGTGGAAAGTCACTCAGAATGGGGCTCAAAATGCTGCTGAGGCCAACATGTGTCAGGCAAGATGGAGTCGGGCAGTACAGAGGCCGGAGAGTGGGCATATGGGCATGAGGGCACGTTAGACACAGGTGAGGGGGTTGAGTGAGTAGGAGCTAGGTGGACAGGAACATGCTGATTGGTGGCCTGTCAGCTGGAGGACAGGGCACAAGTGGAGGGGTAGTCAGGGAGCAGGCTGGGCTGTGAAGAGGGTTCCTGTCTGGTGCAGATGGGGCTGGACACTGCAGATGTACCCTGCAGTCCAGGGATAGGAAGGACCAGGGCAGGGCTGATGGTGCAGAAAGTTAGGATACTGGTTTGTATTGGCTCAAAAGCCACTACCTGAGTCCTCTGTCCACTGGCAAGCTCACCTTGGTGGCCTTGCTGTGGCCCCTTACCTCCCATGTGCACCAGCTGGGCAGGCACCAGTCACTAATGCTCTTGCCCAGAACCTGAGGCCAAGGTGGGGTACCATCTCCAACCTCTTCCAGGTGAGCTGAGCCAAACATTCGGGCATTACCCTGGCCTCAGGACAAAGCAAGCAAGCAAGGGACATGTGCCATGCCTTCCCTGAGGCCTGTCACCTGAAGGCGTGTGGTGGCCTTCAGGAGTGCTGGACCCCAACCTACCTGAGGCAGAGCTTGAACCACGGTATCCAGCAGGGCACGCATGCCTGTGGCCATCTTCAGTAGCTTCAGCACTAGGGCAGGAGCCGAATGTCAGCAGGGCTGAGCTGACCCGACAGCACCCTGGGACACCAGTCCTCTTTACTCTCTATCTACAGACCAGGGTTCCTTCTAGCTGCAGGCATCAGCTAAGGATGGAGCCTGCCTATAGCCCATCCTGCTGGGTCTGGGGGTCTCCTAATGATAGCCTAGGTAGACCCTGGAGGGCACACAGAGGCCACCTACCACGGGCGATGCGAAGCACACGCATGATGCGGATGATGGTGGGGTTGATGGGCAGGGCAGCATTCATCTCAATTTCCTCCAGCGCAATGCCCATGATGGACAGGAGGACTATGGCCAAATCCAGCTGGTTCCACCTGGCCAGCCATGGGTGAAGCTTAGTGTGGCCACAGCTTGGAGTAGCTGTAGCCCAGCCAAAACTCACCTATAAGGGAAAGGAGCCTCCTCCCTATCACCCGCAGCCTGTCCCAGGCCACCTGCAGCCCCGACCTGCCCTGCCTCCGAGACCACACACCTGTCCTTGAAGAACCTCCGGAACCCAAAGGCCACCAGCTTCAGTGCGGCCTCAAACACGAAGACGATGGTAAAGACGTAATTGCAGTACTTGAGGGCCTCGTCCAGAGACTAGGGACAGAGGAGAGGCTAGCTGAGGTGCCCTGTGGCTCCCGGCTGCCCCATCTTTTGTCTCCCTGAGTACCAACTTCATGACGCCTGTGGCATGCCCGAGGTCATCACCTGATGACCCTGTGAGCAGGCTGATGACTTAGGAGAGGGAGGAACCAGGATGTTCCGTCCTCAGCCCTGATGGATAGATGTTTTTTTTTTTTTTTTCTGAAGGCCAAGTGTATTCCCATCAAAAGGCTCTGCAGTAGAGACCCCGCACTCCCCGAGGGGTGCAGAGAAAGTCCTTCAGCATATCCATGGAGGGTGATGAGAAGGACAACGGCCCCCAGCCTTCAGGTCTCCGGCTACCCCCTCTTGCTTTGGTGTTCACACAGCAGTGTCTACACTTGGAGGCAGGGCCTGGTGAGTTTCAGCTTCTAGTCTTGTGTTGGAACACAAGCTCTGTGTCCCTCCCACCCCTGCTGGGGCCCTCTTCCCAGTCCAAGCCCTGCCTCTGGCCACCTTGGGCTGGTTGTAGTGCTCCATGGACATGGTGATGACATTGAGGCAGATGATGAAGGTGATAAAGAGGTCCAGGTAGTGGCTGGTGCACAGCGAATGGATGGAGCGGCGCGTGTGTGAATAGTCTGCGTAGTAGGGCCGGCGCTGGGCCTCTGTGGAAAAGGGAACCACTGAGCCACCTGGAAGCTGAGAAATTGCCGGTGCCCTCCCCCCTTTCACATCAGAGACCCTGTCCTTATTCTGGAATACAAAGGGTGTGGAAGTGGCCCAGGCAGGGCCTCAGATGGGCTGGGTAGCCCCTAGGACCAGCGCCAGGCTGGGGGAGGGAAGATTCTTTTTTAGAAAGAGGTGGTTCCTGTGAGTCCATGGTACCCAGGGGGCAGGACTAGAGCTCCCAATAGTATCCAGGGGGGACGAACCATCCTAGCCTACCTGAGTCCCTGCCTAGACCCTATTCTTCTGTGGCTTAGTCTGGGGAGCAGGAGGGACTGTCCTTTTCATCGGCCATGTGCTGACATTAGGGTTTAAGACACATTCTCTGCAGGCTCCACTTGGACAGAGATGACACAAGCCATCCATGGTCCCTTCAGTGGTCCCTTTCTCCCAACCTCCAAGGGTCCATAGTGACTGCCTGTGGCCTGGGATGTGCTCACCCCAGCCAGCCTGAGGCTGTTGTAAGGACAGGAGGCCACCTTGGGGTGTCCCTCCCCACATGCATCCCCACAAGCTTATCTACACTAAATGCTGTGCCTGCAGCAATCCTCTTAGAGGACTCCAGTGCAGTTAAGGAGTCCCATTGGTGAAGGTTTCAGACACCCACCCTGTATCCCAGAACCAAACTCAGCCTAGACCCATACACTCAGGGGCTGAAGGCCAGGGCCTGGAAGAGCAGGACCTGATGGCGACCATCCCACCCTGGACCCGCATGCTCCTCAGCCCAACATGCAGTCATCAGCGAACTCAGCTCAGTGCAAGCAGCCAGGGGGGCCGACAGCTGAGACACCAGGGAGCAGCCACAAGCCTCGGGGAACAAGGATGGACCTTGTACCCTGGGCACCATGGATGTGTGCACATGCTAGCCACGAGGAGGGCCAAGCAAGGGCAAGGGCAGCTACATGGACATTGGTGGGCAAGCTGTTGCCCTTCCTCCCACCCTGTGGCACCCAGCACCCTGGCACTTGTACCCCACCCTAAGGTGGCCCCTGGAGGCCTATGACGCCCGTCTTTCCCACTGCAACAGCAGCAGCAGCAGTAGCAGCAGGCTGAGCATGCAGAGCAGGGCAGGTACCTGGGTTGGGGAAAGTGCCTGGAAAAACAAGGACATGTCTGAGTGGTTGTGGGGGGGGGCCACTGTGCGGGAAGCCCTCCTTGCTCCCAAGCTAGGGCCCACTGTCCTGTCTCTCCAACTCATGAGGGGTCTGGGAGTGTCCCAGCTATCTCCTGAGCCCTCGTGGGGTACCCTGCATCCTGCCATGGCAGGTGCCCAGCTGCTCACTCCTGTTGGCCCCTCTTCCAAGGCCTGGCCCCCATGCAAGGTGGCCACGTGCAGAGCCGTCTGGGCTAGGGGCTGCAGGCCCAGAGCTGGGTGCCACACGGCATGCATTCAGGTTACCGACCCTCCACCTTGGGGGCCGCCTTACTCCTGCGCCTCCTCTCCAGGCGCCTCAGCCGTTTCTCCTCGCGCCGCCGTGCCTCCTCAGCCTCCTGGTGCTGCCGGCATTTGTGGAAGTTCTCCACCACCACACCCACAAACATGTTAAGCACGAAGAAGCTGACGATGAGCAGGAAGGAGATGAAGTACAGCAGCATCCAGGGGTTGTGGTTCTGTACGGGCTGCAGCACACAAAGAGGTGGGTCCCTGACCGTCCAACTTCCTACCCGGAAGCTCTCCCTGGTACTGCCCTTTAGGGCCAGAGGAAGTGGCGGCACTGTAACAGTCAGAAATCCTGGGGAAGGTTTCTGAGATGATCCACCTCATCCCAGAGACATGCAGGATTTGCTCAAGGTTGCCCATGAGGACTGCGCCAGCCTCAGCCTTGCGTACCTGCTGGTCAATGCCCACGGCATCAAGCCCATCGTACATGATGTTCACCCAGCCATCCTTGGACGACAGCACGAACAGGGACATCAGTGCCTGTGCAGCAGGGTAGGTGTCACTGGTAGCGTAAGATTGTAGCCATGCTCCCTACACCCCTAGTCACCTCCATGCTACACTGCACACCACCCATACCTACCTGACCCAGGTTGTCAAAGTTGTACTTGCGCCTCACCCAGCGGTAGTGGGCGGCATGGCACTCGGCCTTGGTGGTGATATTCCTGGTATCTGTGCCCTCACAGTAGTAGAACTTGCCCTTGAAAAGCTGACCGGAAGGGGCTGTCACTCCAGTGGGCCCGGCTCAATCACTGGCCCACAGACCTGCCTACCTCAGGCCTCTTGGATTCCAAACTAGACATGCTGACCACCCTCTGGGGAGGACAGGACCCATCCCACCAGTGGGGAGCAGAGGCCCAGGGTGGGGCAGACCCTGGACAAGCCAGGGCCACACACCTGCACCCCGAGGATGCCAAAGATAATGAAGAAGGCACAGCAGATGAGGACGATGTTCCCAATGGGCCTGAGTGATGATATCAGAGTCTCTACAACCAGCTTGAGGCCCGGAGCTCGGCTGATGACCCTGCACCCAGGCAGAGGGGAAATGCTGTTGGGCGCATCTAAGAGGGTGACCATCAGGCAGAAGCAACGGCACATGCACAGGCCCTAAGGTGATGTGAATGTGTGGCTGGAGAGCTATACAGGTGGGCAGAGGTAGGGCTGGGCTTCTGGGTCTTTTCTGGATGTGTATGGGTGGCTCCCTCCCCCACACCCTCACCTGAGAGGCCGCAGGGTCCGCAACAGGCGCAGCACACGCAGGACACCCAGGATCTTGGCACCACCAGCTGAGGCCATGGCTACAATGATGTCTACCAGGGACACCAGGACAAGCAGCCCGTCCAGCACATTCCAGCTGCTCTGCAGGTAGGCGTGCTCACCCCACAGCAGTCCCAGAGCTACCACCTGGGGGAGGGACAGTCACATACAGGCTTGGCGGAAGGTCCCAGGACAGGGTGGTGTGGGACAGGGACCCAAATAGGAGGGAGGCATCAGTACCTTCACCATCATCTCTACCACAAAGATGGCTGTGAAGATGTAATTGGAGACGCTGAGGAAGGCCCGCTCCTGCAGGGAGAGACCAGTGGGAAGTCCAAGTCCACCCCGCCGTGTCCCACCCAGAGAGAGGGCCAGCTGTCTTCCGGGACTCACGGTACTGCCTGGGTCAATGTCTGGCCTCTCCAGGGCAATGGTGATACAGTTGAGGAAGATGAAGACAAGGACCACATGGTCAAACATCTTGTGTGCGATGACCTTCTGGCAGGAGACTCGCAGCCTGAGGAGGCAGCCGAGGTGAGAAGACCCCAAACACTATTCATGCTGCCTGAGGTGAAGAGCTTGGCCATGGGTGGGTGAGGCCCGGCTCACTCTACATTCCCAGTAGGATTCAGCCTCAGTGGCTGCTGGGTTTGACGCAGCTCACCTGTTCTGCGGTGGGAAGAGGTACAGCGCCCAGGACTCGCGGCTGCGGCACCACTGGGGTGCGTAAGGTTCTAGCACTTTCTGCAGGCGGAAGCAGCAGCTCTGGGAATACAGAGATGGGTTCTGAATCACAGCAGCCTTCTACACACGGCCACCCCGACCTTCCCACCTCGGCCCGGTCTTTCTTGCCACTCTCCCGCCTCTACCTCACCTTCCCAATCTAGGCAATGGGAGGGTAGCTATGCTGGGAGGCCATGCGAATGGAAGAGTTGACTGGCTCCTGAAGAGCTACCCTCAGCCAGTAAGAGCTGCTTTTTGTAGTAACCACCTCCTTTCTTCAACCACAGAGGCAGTTTCTGAGGGGTCTGGCCCCCAACCTCCTGACACCATGACATAGCTCCTAACCGGGGACAAACTGCAGCTGGACACGTGTCCTGGGGGGCCTGCTCCCGACCCTTCCACCAGGTCACCATGAGCAACGCTGAGTCCCTGCCTCAGATTCTGCTCTGGAGAACCAGCCCTGAGAAGGGATTAGGGATAGCTGTAGGTCTAGTCAGCACTGTGCCTTCTGTCGCTCCCAGAAAGGGATGAACACGGCTTTGAGTGGAGCCCATGCCCCACCTCAGTTTCACCCACTCACATCCTCTATGTCGTCATCAAACTCCGAGGCATCCTCCTTGTGGCCGTCGATGCGCAGGAAGAACTCGCTGGGCAGGGCCACCATCTGCCCATTGCAGTCGTGGAACTTGGTAGGTAGGAGGGCGGCAGGCTGTGGGGGACCCAGGTCCAGCGTGCTGCGGTGGTCCAACGACTCGGCACGCCTCAGTGGGGTGGCACGGGGCCCAAGTGAGGCCCCTGGGTGAGTTCCTGCGCCTGGTCTGCCATCCTCAGCCTCGTCATCTGTGCTGCCCTTTCCCTCGCCAGAGAGCAGTGACTCACGCTCCCCACACTGGCTGCGGCGTTTGAGGCTGGGTGCACGGCCCAGGCTGTTCCAGCTGGAGCGCCTGCTGCTCCCCGCGCTGTTGGGGCCCCATGGGGCACAAGGGGAACTGCGGAGGCTGGCCTGGGGAGTGGCAGGGAGTGAGCAGACTGGCACAGGCCTGAGGATCACCACGTACCCCCGGTTCTGGAACGAGACCACTGTCAACTGCTACCATGGGCATCTATGAAATACTTGCTGTAAGCCTGGCTGCGCCCGGCTATCCCACCTAACAAGTACTCCACAGGGCACTACCAACGCTGTGTTTGTGGGTCAACACCTGACTCAGCTGAGGATAGTTAGAGAGAGGCCCAGGACCAGCCAGGGCTGGCAAAGCATGACTCTGACCAGCCTCTGGATTTGCAGAGGCCCACAGTCCTCCCCAGCTTTCTACACTGCTCAGTCTCTTCAGGCTCATCCTCACCTCCGGGGTCTCATAGGAGCTGAGCCTTACTATCACTAGCTTGTCTCTGTCTCCCAGGGCAAGTGACTGTGCTAGGTGGCTCAGCCCCGACTTCTCCACCAGACACACTTTTCTTGTCTTCATCCTTCCCTCCCCTGATTCCTGCCCTCAGATCTGCCCCTAAGTTCCTCCATGTGGTCTAGCCTCTGAACCCCCTCACTTAGCCCTTCTCAGGGTCCCCAAGGCCATGGGAAGCCGTCATCAGGCATGGCTAGTTCTTGCATGGAAGGCATTCTGGGTGTGAACAGGAGTGAGCTGCCAAGTTCCCCATGACCTATGGACCCTTAGCCTGGCCTGCTTGCTTGTTTCCCAAGTTGCTTTCAAGTGTCTTTGTCAGACCCTTTGTTTCTCTGATGTGCCCTGTGCTTGGCCAGCTTTTATCTTCTACTTTCGCACTGCTGCAACCAGGAAGGATCATAATACACGATCATTCCTCGCTGTGTCTCTAGGCGCATATCATACAACGGCCACCCTGGCTTCCAGAAACAGAGTGGCCCTGACTTCAGTCTCAGACAGGGATGGGGTGTCATGGGGACCCTCCCTTATCTCAGGGTCTGGGGTTGGTTCCTACCGGAGACTTCTGGTCCCCAACTTGGGGGTCTACAGAACTGCTGCTGCTGCGCCGGGAGTCCAGGAGAGCATGGGCCACGTCCAGGTGTGGGGAGCTTTTGGGAGTAGGCATAGGTGTAGCCGCTGTGTGTGTGATGAGAGGAGGCGGCAGGCTGCCCCGGCCCTCTAGGTGCCCGTTAGGGGTCACAGCCAGTGAGTACATCTTCATCTCTAGGGGTG
This sequence comes from Cricetomys ansorgei, assembly GCA_026225945.1. Taxonomy (NCBI): domain Eukaryota; kingdom Metazoa; phylum Chordata; class Mammalia; order Rodentia; family Nesomyidae; genus Cricetomys; species Cricetomys ansorgei. The sequence continues at coordinate 2,600 of JAMJFZ010003723.1, read as the reverse complement.
AAGGAGCTGTCTGAGCCTCCAGAGGTCCCAGCAGTAGGAACCTACCAACCAGAACCCCACCTCAGACTACACCATCTAAGCACATACCTGTGGCCCGAAGATCTCTGAGCTTATCAAAATCTTCCTCTAAGTGCGCAGATGTCTTGTCCTCGTCAGTGTCAGATCTGGTGGCATCACCCTGCAACATAAAGTAAGCGTGAGGTTCCCACAGCAGGATCTTCTGCGCCCAGCCCAGAAAGCCCTGTGCTTGGAAGCATAAGGTGGATGTGTGGATGGTTGCTGCATGAACGTGTGGGGAGTCAGCCGGTCTCCCCCATGCCCAGGCTCTAGCCTCTTCACGCCTCACCTCTGCCTGGAAGCCTTCCACCAGGATGGCTACCAGCAGGTTGAAGAGCACGTAGTTCCCAAAGGTCATCAAGGCCACAAAGTAAAGGGCAGCCCAGGAGGAGGTAGAAGCCATGCCATTGTAGAGAACCACGTTCCAGTCTTCCTGTGTCAGGATCTGGATGGAGAGACATGTTGGCAGGGCTGAAAGTGGCTCTGGTCCCATAAGTAGACCCCATGCACCTCCCAGCTGTCTCTACAGCCCCTCAGCTCCTTGGGGCTTTAGAGTTGGCTGTTTTAGAGACACCTGGGACTGTACCTGGAATACAGTGACAATGGCCCACAGAAGGGAGTCGAAGTTCTTCCTGTCAGGGACTGTATCTCCAGAGTCTGTCTTCAGGCTGAACTTACAGCCAAACAGGTGCATGCCCAGGATGCTGAGGAGGATGGGCACTAAGCAGGAGGAGCCCAGGACTCTGCCCGAGTCAGCTGCCAGCATCACCATACCCTACCTTTGCAGTAAGGACCAACCCTGGGGCTCAACAATTCTCCTACAGCTGAGAAGGCCTTAACCATTAAAGGGATGGACACAAGGCCACCACTCTGCCCTTGGACAGTGGCAAGGACATCCAGTCTTAGTAGCCTGTGGGATGCTAATTCTCCCACCCCTCCCCAAATGGCAAGACTGGCACAGAGAAGGTGCTAAACAAAACCCACTAGAAGCCTGGCACCATCCCCAGGGCCCAATTTTATCCTTCCATCTGTAGACCCCACAAAGCAGAGTCCCCCCCGCACTACGCCTTGTGCCCTAGTGTCAGTGCTACCTGAGGGAGGAGCTTGGGACCCACCCACCTGAAAATGAAGATGAAGAGCATGAGTAGCATGCAGAAAGTGGCCACATTGTCCATGGTCCTCATAAGCACCACCAGCTGGCGCCGCAGGGCCGGCAGGAAGCGCACCAACTTCAGCACCCGCAGCAGCCGGAATGTGCGGAGCACAGACAAGCCACCATCTGCCTGCCCCACAATCTCCCAGACGCTATGGGTTGGGATGATAGTGTGAGGGTCAGGATGGCCCATCCTATGACCCTGGGATGTAGGCAAGATGGCCAGTCTGGGAGCCACCATAGCCTCTGTTCAACCCCAGGTTCAGGCAGCAAGGTATCCTGGGACTACACTAGAACTATCAGCTGGCTCCTGAAGCTCAGGGAAGCCCTGGCTCCCAGCTGCTCAGAAAGCTCCTGGTCTTTCATGCCTGGCTCATCTTCATGAACTCATTTCTTCCAGGTACAAGACACTCTTCTGAAGGGAGATGGGGTGCAATCTCAAGTGTTCCTATCATTTTGGGCTTATTTTGCTATTGCAAACATCACCTCCCCATCCCGGGAGCAGCGTTACTGTCTGTAAGATGGTCCCCTCCATGGACACGGCTGACTAACTGTACAGCAAGGACGGGGCTCCAAGGTGGAGCTTAGACTCCATGTTTTTTACGTAGCCAGGGTCCTCACACCCTCACCCTGCCCACTATGAATTCCAGAATCAGGCTTCTAACCATGGCAAGCTTTGCTCCCTGCAGTGCCTACTGAGTGGGGGTCCCTGGGCCTCTGAGCTGGGTGGGGCTGGGTCTTACCTGATGACGACAACAATGCCGTCAAAGATGTTGTAGGGGTTCCGAATGTAGCCAAGGGGGCCACAGGCCAGCAGCTTCAGCAGCATCTCCAAGGCGAACATGCTGGTGAACACTATGTTGCTGATCTCCAGGGCATTGGTCAGCTCGTCAGGCTGTGGGTCAGGAGAGGTGGTCAGGACCCACAGCTCCTACCCTTTTGGGGCACAGAACCCAGAAGCAAAAGCGAGTTCACTCCATCAAGAACGCAAGGGACTCATGTCTACCCAGCATCTCAGAAAGAGCAGCCTACTATTTAGAAAAGGAAACCAGGTCCCGAGAATGTCTCCTCTAGCTAGGCAGCCAACTTGTCCGGCTCTCTTACTCTTGACAGTCCCCATCCTGACCTTCCAATAATGATGACTGGGCACAAGAGCTGCCAAGTCTCCAAGACCCCCCTTCTTCTGCAGGTCCTGCAAACACAGGTGAGCTCTGAGACACTGTGCTGGGCTCAGAGTGGGCTCTGGAAGCGCAACACATGAACAATACCTGCACAGCAGCTTTGGTACCTGTAGTCTCACCCACCTCTTCCTCTGCAGAAGGGCCCGGCTGGTGTCTTACCCAAGTGTGCTGACCCTCCTGCATGTGTAGGAGTATGTGCATGTGTGTTT
>JAMJFZ010003722.1:42500-74817 GCA_026225945.1 Cricetomys ansorgei | reverse complement strand
TCGATATTAATAGCACCAAGTGTCAGAAGCTATGACAGTGGTAAAAGTGGGCATGGACTCGGGGGCCCCTCTTTTCTGGGAGGCATCGCTCCCCCATGCAAAGAGAAAATAAACACAGCCCTGGTGGAGCACAAACGCCAATAACTGTGAGATTTTGATTAAATAATAGATATGTGTTCAGAAGCACTTCTGTATAGTATGTGATTAAGAAAGATAAGTAGACATTCCTGCAGGCCTAATGATAATAATTACCACCACCACGCATCAAGTGCAGAATATGACACCAGAAAGGCCATCATTAACCTTTCGCAGGGTTATTTTTTGGGGTGTATTTTTGACACCATGGACCAGGGCATTCAGAAACTAAATAAAACCAGAACTGAAGCAATTAGCCTCAGAAAGTGCCCTGATTGTGCCTGGGATCAAGACAGGGGGTGAGAAGGGGAGAAGAGAGAGAGATGGAGGGGGTTACAGAAAGTACAGAACGTCTTTCATATAAAACAGATGCATGCTTTAATATGGAAACATCTGGCCGGTCGTAGAAAGATTTCTATTAACATTTCCGCAACCGTCAGTAACTCGGGAAACTCACAGAATTCCTTGTTTAAATTTTTGCTATAAATAACAATCTTAGACCCAGCTTTCTTTTTTTTTTTTTTTCCTGCCTGTGTACAATTTTTGGTCCCTGACATCTGACACCCTAATTATTCAGCACCTCCAGACCTGCCTGGGGATGCAGAGGGCTGTGGCTGCTCTGGATTCTCACCATCCCTGACATCCTCAGTAGGACTGGCTTCAAGACTGCTCAGCTCAGATTCCTCTACTGGATGTGCATCCATCAGCTTCTTCTGCTGCATAACAAACACCCCCAGATGCAGTGGGTTCACAGAACAATTTATTCTACCTATGATTCCGTGGGAGTGGTCTAGGGTAGGCTCCACCACCTGTTTCTGTCACTCTAGCCTGGGTCATGCATACGATTGGCTGGGGCTTGGCTGGTGTAAAAAGGTCTCTTAGGATGGTTCCTCTTCACTTCATGTTCTGTCTTATATCCTCATGGCCAAGCCATGGTTTCAATAGACCAAATGGCACATGCAGGGTAACCCTGGGCCAAGGCTTAGAACTACCACATAGTCGCTTCCATAGATCCTATTGGTCAAAGTGGTTATCAATCAAATTCATAGGAGCCAGAAATGGATCTAATCCCTTGAGACAAAGTCAGATCGATAGGATAGAAATTGGAGAATTATTGTGGCCATTTTTTCACAAGCAAGATCTCACCCTGGGGCTCCCACCAGGCAAGCGCTGGCATCACAACTGTAAAGGGACCACTGGAAGCCAAGTGGGTCACCCAGGGATGGGTGGCTGCTCGGAGAGCAGGTGCCCCCTCAGTGCTCTATCTCTCCGGCTCTGTGTGTTTGTTTTTGCTTTAAAGATTTACCTTGTTTTAGTTTTTTATTTATTATTTATCTATCCATCTATCTATTTATTTATTTTGGTTTTTTGAGACAGGGCTTCTCCGTTGTAACTGTGGCTGTCCTGGAACTGGCTCTATAGACCAGGCTGGCCTTGAACCCACAGCAATCTGCCTGCCTCTGCCTCCTGAGTGCTGGGATTAAAGGCGTGTGCCATCACCACCCAGCTTACCTTATTTTTAAGTGTGTGTATCTGTGTTTGTGTTACTGTGCACACATGAGTGTAAAACCCACAGAGTCCAGAAGATCATGTTGGATCACCTGGACTGGATTTATAGATCATTATGAGCCACCCAACGGTGATGGGGACTGGACCCAGGGCTTTAGGCTTGCTAGCCAGCACTTCACTGACTCAGCTCCCTCTCCGGCTCTGCACATGCATTTGTGATCTGATCCTCACCATAACCTCGTGACAAACAGCATACCCAACTCTCACCATTTTACAGACAAGGAAACGGAGGGGAGGGGGGGACTGCTGACTGGTACAGGCCTGCTATTCGGTGCTGCAGGGACAGATGCCAAGAAAGATGGGGGAAGAGGGAGGAGGGTGGGAAGTGTGAGCCTTCAGCCATGGTGCTGGGCCCACACCCAGACAGGGAGAGAGGAAAGGAAGCAAGCAAGGAGAGCCTCGGATCACAGGGCTACTCTGAGTGAGCAGTCGGCAGCCCACGGTAGGGAAGTGGGATTGGAGGTAGAAATGCCCCCCAAATCCCCCACCCCCACCCCATGCCTGACACAGGTGAGTGACATTGAGCTCTAGAGCTAAGTGATGCACCTGGGAGATCGACAGACAAGTGCCACACCCTGATGTGGATGGAGTCTCTGACCTTCACCAACAGCTCTAAGACCTACTCTGTGTACTTGCCTTTCATGCCTCTAGAAGGAAGGAAGAGAGAGGGGGAGGAGAGAGGGAGAGAGAGGGGGGAGGGAGAGGGAGAAAGATAGAGAAAGGAAGGAAGGAAGGAAGGAAGGAAGGAAGGAAGGAAGGAAGGAAGGAAGGAAGGAAGGAAGGAAGGAAGGAGAGAGAATCAGCCACAGTTGGAACTTGCTGGATCTGCACTCATAGTAGGTAGAAAGAGCCAGTCCCACGAGTGTTCGGGAAAGCTGGGCCCAGTGCTTTCTTGTTTAAGGAGGGGCCAGGAGACAAGCTGAAGGGGGGCTCAGGGTGTCTGCCTCCTGGGGTGACATTTCCTGGTAGCTGCAAAAAGCCTCCCACTGATGTCTCCCATCATGCCTGACATGTGATGCTATTAACAGGTCTTGCTGTTGCAGAGCCTGAGTCACTGTGGAACCAGAGACAACTAGACAGAGGGTGCTATTAGGGATCTCTGACATCATTTCCTGTGTGATGTTCCCCACCTGCAATCTATATAGATGAGGAAACTGAGGCCCAAGAAGGTACGAGACCCTCTAGACAGGGGTTCTTTTTTTTATTTTTTTGTCTTCCTGTTGTTTTTTGGTTTGTTTGTTTGAGACAGGGTCTCATGTAACCCAGGCTGACCTAGAACTTCTGCTGCCCCAGCTTCTATCTCGAGTTGGGATTTACAGGTGGGCAGTGCTGTGGATCGAAGCCAGGGGTTCCTGCATGCTAGGTGAGTAGTCACCAAACTGAGCCACAGCCACAGCCCCTACACAGGAAAAATCAGCTGTACACTCTTGACATCTGAGACCAGGTAAGTCTTTGGGGTTAGAGAGCTAGGTGAGGGGAGGTCTGTGACCCCAGGGTGTGCAGCAAGGCTCCTGGCCCTGCCTCCTGGTCCTGGCCCTGCCTCCTGGCCCTGGCCCTGGCTCTGGCCCTGCCCCCTGGCTCTGGCCCTTCCCTCTGGCCCTACCCCCTGGCTCTGGCCCTTCCCTCTGGCCCTACCCCCTGGCCCTGGCTCTGGCCCTTCCCTCTGGCCCTACCCCCTGGCCCTGGCTCTGGCCCTTCCCTCTGGCCCTACCCCCTGGCCCTGGCCCTGGCCCTTCCCTCTGGTCCTGGCCCCTGGCCCTGGCCCCTGGCCCTTATATGCCAGGAACATCCCCAGTGCCACAACCACAAATGTCTGCAGGTGTTGCCTGAGTGCCCCAGTGGTCAGGCATTGGGTTCACAGCTGAGGTGACTCCTAACAGCCTTCCAGCCACAGCCTGTGTCTTTATCATTATGGCCACGCCAGAGATTCTGGGCCGGTGGCTGCCCTGAGACAGTGGGAACTTAAGAGGATTCTGGAGTTCACTGAAGGTCCTGGCCACAGCCAAGGCTAGACAACAGGAATCTATACTTGACTGGAGTATAGCCCAAAGAGCGACATTTATCATTAGGTTGGTGCTCTTCCTTAGGCATCATATCTGCATCATGAGGTGGGAGGAGGATAAAAAAAGAGAAAATTATTTAATCACCGATGGCTCTACTATGTCTTTCCCGTGTGCTTCCTTTCCATTTCCTAGGGCTCCAAAAAGTGCTTCCGGGTCATGGGGCTAAAGAGTTGAGTAGAGGAGAAACTCTGGATATCTTCCCTCCGTGATGCTCCAGGACTTCCCAGGGCAGCTCCATCCTCACCCGAGGCAGACTCTTTTCTCTGCAGGGCTGCCAAGCTCAGCTGCTCTGGCGAGCCTGGACTCCTGTTCTGGGATCTCGGATTGACAACGTGTCGTGTTTGTATGTCATAGATCACCTTTTCAAGCGTCTTCCTTAATTTTGTCCTTACAAATTTTGTCCTTACACTTGTGATCCCAGTGCTGGGATCACAAGTGTGGACCACCATGCTCAGGACTCGGGATGGGATTCAGATCCTCCTATTTGCATGGCAAGCACTTTGGTGACTGAGCCATCCTCCCAGCTCATCGTCTGCTTTTGAAATGCCTGTACAGCTTAGAAATGAGGGGGCCTCCCACCACCCTAAGAAGCAACCCCAGAAAAGGCAACAGGGCCTGCCTGAAGTCCGAAGTTCTTGTCTCAGACTTTCAACTGTGGAATTTCGAGCAGGCCATTTTCAAGTGTGCCGTGTGCAGCTGTGGGGTAGCTCGCCACACAAGGCAGGAACTGGAAATCGGAGACGGGCCAGTGGCAGCTCACTGCCTTTTTAGCAGCCCACTCATCTCTCTAAGGACCCTGTCCTGAAGAATTAAAGATCCCTTTCTTTCCTATCTGCTCTTTATTCCCCTGGCCTTCCATTTGAAGAAGAAGGTGTGGGGGTGGAGGAGGAGGAGGAGGAAGAGAAGGAAGAGGAGGAGGTGATGGAGAAAAGGGTTTTGTTTTATTTGTCAATGTCCAGGGGAGCAGATAGGGAGAGATGGGGAGTGCTGCTAAGCCTGGAGGGAGTTGTAGGATAGATATCAGAGGGACCAGCTGAGGATGGATGCAGTCACTCCTCAGGCTGGCTCCCGTGTGGGAAGGAAGGTACAGGGGGTCTGGTCTCCAGAACCGCCAGGAGAAGTGTTTAGCCCAGAAAAGCACCCTGTGCTAGGCACGATTCGGGTTGTCATGAGGCACACGTAGGGAACATCGGCTTCCATGAGGGCCTGCATGCTCCACTTACACAGAGCTCTGACCTCACTACAGGCAGAAGATGCCAGGGAGGCTAAACTGGGCCAGGATGTCTCCTTGAGTAGCCAGATAGCTGGGGACTGAGGTCACAGAGATTTGGGTCAAGCCTTAAGAAAAAACATTCCCATCTTCTCTGACCTGGACCTATTGTTAAACATTCCTTTTAAGGTCAGTGTGGGAACCACAGATTCAGCAGCACGTGTTCCCCTGGGCACTCTCCACAGCACACTTAAAACGGAGTTACTGAGAAAAGCGTATGGAGGCACTCAGCAGGGTCAGCTGACCCCCCAGCCCACCCCAAGCTGTACTGTCTGAAATGGCTGGCCGTCCCTTAGGAGCAGCCACAGTGACAATGGCCTGGAACAGGATGAAAGCCATCACAGTTACAAGCCGCTACTTCCTGAGTCACCACATCAGCACAGAGGGGCAGGATGAGGAAACAGAGGCTAAGTGAGGTACAATAGTCATCAGAGGCCACAAGACAGGGAGGGGCTGATATGGTTTGAATCCAACATGGCTCCCACTTGCTCTTTTTCCTTCTTCTTTTGATAGGGTCTCGTGTATCCTAGACTGACCTCAAACTGTAGCTAAGGATGGCCTTGAACTCCTGATCTCCGTGCCCCAGCCTCCAAGTGCTGGAGGTACAGGCGTGTGCCCCCACTCTCAGGTTACAGGATGCTGAATCCCAAGGTTTTGTGCTAAGCAACGCTGAGCTGTAGCCCTGGTCTCAGGTGTGTATTTGAATGCTTTATGTCTGGTCAGGGGTGCTATTTTGGAGGCTGTGGAGGCTTGGCTGACCAAAGTATGCCACTAGGGATGGGCCTTGAAGGTGGTATCAGGACTGTTTTCAGCTGTGGTCTCTGCTTCCTGTCTGTTGCCATGTGAACAAGCCATCACCACCTGTTCCCACTACCATGTACCAAGACCTCCACTTCTCTGCCATGATGGGCAGTGACTCTCAGAAATGGTGAAAAAAAATCGTTCCTCTCTGGTGCTATCCACTGTGGTAGACACGTGCAGGGAGCACCACATATGCAGAGAGCACCAGAGTGGCTCGAGGGATGCAGAAAGGGCTATACAGCAGCATCCCTTTTTCTGGAGACCACAGTGGAAGAACACAGTGCTGGCCTCTTCATTCTTCACAAGAATCTCAGGAGAGAATTTGATTGGCTGAACTCTTTGTAACTGATCCCTGTTTAAGGGAGGGATAGTAAGTTGATTGACAGGTCCTTCCAGCACGTGCATGTACACACACACACACACACACACACACACACACACACACAAAGTTGACACCCAGAGTGAAGCGACTGCCCATGAGCAGGAGGAAAAACAGATCCAGGAAACAAAGGAAGCTTCCAGAAAACACTCCATTCTGTAAAAGCTGCTGGGGACCAGCATCCTAGTGAGCAGAAATGGGGCTGCTCTGCCTGCTGACGTCCATGCCCCAACTTTACAGCCCCGGGAAGCCCTTGTGAGAAAGGTCAGCTAACACCATGGCAATGCACAGCCGGGTGTGACCAGGACCATTCCCTGCTCAGTCTGCAAATTCAAAAAGCAAAACTGTGTCTGCAAATGTAGGAGCAGGGTCGGCAGAGGTCCAGTACACCCGGGGCAGGGTCAAGCCCAAAGGCTGATGACAACTGGAAGCCTACTGCCCCCCAAGCCTCTCTCACTTCCTGACTCACTCTCCTTCCACCTACTCCAGGGAAATGAAACCTCACCTGTAGGCGCCTCTGCCTCTGTCCCAACACTGCCCACACCATGCTGGATTCATAATCCTAGCTTCCTACCCTCCCAGGGGCCTCTCTGTGTACTCTCAGTGCCCGGTGTGATCCCCAGCTGGCGGTGGGTGCTGGGGGGAACCAGTGATGGGATAATGAGCTAATGAACGAATTGATGGACGGAGCAGATCACAGAAGTCTCATGGATAACTGATGGCAGATCCGGCTCCAGCTGTCAATCTTCCCGATCTGGGCTAAGCCACACCCAGATGGATTCTTTCATCTGCTCCTTAGAAGCAGTGACGCTGTCTTCGCTCATTTCCTTGAGCCATTCCTCCTTCAGACCTGCACCTCCTCCAGCTGCTGCTTCATTAGTTCGGCCACTTTGCAAACATGAACCAAACAGCTACTCCATGCCCAATACTGAAAAGGGAGGGCAAATTCTCCCACAAACAGCACCCAACTTCCCTGGCCAACAGGGGACGCCGCTGTGACCCGGGCTGAAGGAGGGAACCTGGGATTTTCCTCAGTCCTGCATGGGCCCCCAAAACCAAGGTGGGTGACCACTGGTGTGCCAGGCCACTGATGCCAGAGAGGAAGCAGAAGCCTCACAAGCCCAATCCAGCATGGCCTTCCATTTTCGTTGTAGTTACTCCCAAGCTTCAGGCATTATCAATCAATCAGTGGTGGCCAACAGGACCTCACTTTTAGAGCATTTTCTGTTGTTGTTTTGTTTTGTTTTATTTGTTTTTGAGACAGGATTTCTCTGTTGTAACTCTGGCTGTCCTGGAGCACACTCTGTAGACCAGGCTGGCCTCGAACTCACAGAGATCCATCTGCCTCTACCTCCCGAATGCTGGGTTTAAAGGCGTGCGCCACCACCGCCCCGCTTTTTAGAGCATTTTTATGTGACAGCTAAGGGGGGATGACACCCACAAAATTTCCTACCTTTCACTCAAAAAAAGATCTGTTAGTGGCATTCTTGGAGTGAGGAGAGGGAGGGCTGAGGGTATCTTGTATATATTCAACAAACTGTTTCTTCCCCTCTGTCTCTGTCAAAATAAATGTCAACTATACGGAGCAGTGCATGTATCTGTCTCCATGTGTGTTTTCACAGAGAAAGCAGAGAGCAGCGTCTTGTCTTACCTTTCAGATGAGAGTCCAGGCTGTAACTGACTTTTCCTTCTGAATCTCTGTTCAGTTACCAGCCCACAGAGCTCCTCCAGAACTCAGTTTCCTGTGAAATAAGGGGTTAGTGTGCACATCTAAGCCCCTCAGAAGACTAATGTTCCAGCTTACTATCAATGAAATTAAAAAAAAAAAAAAAAAAAAGCTCCTGCCTACGAGACTGCACTCCGTCACTTTTCCCACAGGCGTGGTGCACACAAATCGAATCAAAACAGAAATCATCACGCCCTGTTATGGATCTCAGACACAGTTTCTTTTAATAAAATATGCAAATACTTTGCAGTAAATTGATTTCCCAGTTTCATTCTCTTATCTCCATATTTATTATTCATGGCTTCTCCACTCCTCCTTGAAGCATGGGGTGGGGGGTCTATCCAGAAGGCAGAGTTTCCTTGCTTTCCTACAGTTAGTGTTGGCACAATGTTATGCTTCTGGGAATAAAGGATACCTGCAAACATCACTTCCCAAGTCTCAACTGAGACTAAGGACAGAAGGCAAGAAGGTCTTCATGGATTCTATTGAATATCCTGGACAACACAGTATGTCCTGGCTAAGGAAAATGATGGTAGCTCAAGCTAGAGTTTCTTACACTTTTTCCATCTATCTATCACACCACAAGAAATGTTTGCATGACCTTGTGTATATAGGAATATAAAGTAGGTATTCAAAGCTGGGCGGCAGAGGGCCACACCGTTAATCCCAGCACTTGGGAGGCAGAGGCAGGCGGATCTCTGTGAATGTAAGGCCAGTCTGATGTACAGAGTGAGCTCCAGGAGAGTCAGGGCTACACAGAGAAACCTTGTCTCAAAAAAACAAAAAGAAAGGAGGAGGAGGAAGAGGAGGAAGAGGAGGAGGAGGAGGGAGGGAGAGGAGGACTGGAATGAAGGGTTAGGTAAGTATTCAAATAAAAAGATGTACTGTCAACAAATTATTTCAAACAAATTCTCTGATATACATATAATGTTACATTTGTTAAAGATTTGAAGAAATTTGTATATTGTTTCTTTTTACATAAAGGATTAATCTTGGAGCCAGTGAGCCGGGTTAGTGGGTTAAGGTGCCTGCTGTCAAGCCTGGTGAGTGGTATTCAACCCCTGGTGGAAGGGAAGAACACCCTGGAGATGCATCTACCCTGACGCTGCTGTTGCTGCTGCCGCCATCCTTGGCTGACACGGGAATCCAGCTTCCTCAGCCTTCCAAGGCGGGCGGAAGACCAGCAGCTCTCTAAGGACCCTCCAGGCCTCCAGCGTCAGACTTGGACTGCTGGGGTACCCAGCCTCGTGGGCTCAGTAGCTGGTTCTCAGCCTCTCCGATATGAAGACAGCCATTGCTGGACTGCCCATTATTGTTCGACTACCATATCATGGAAGCCAATCTAATAAACCCCCTTTCAATATATATTCACTCCACGAGTTCTGCTCCTCTAGGGAGCCCTTACTAATATGCAGAACAGATCTTGACATAAGGACACTGTGCAAGTGGCCCACTCTGGAGACACCTGCAAGAAGCTCAAAAGTGGGAGTGGAGGAAAGGGTGAGCCGGAAAGCCAAGTGATACATGTGCTGTGGGTTGGGGAGCCAGGCTGAATCCTGCTGGGCCCTCTGATAAACTTTGCACATGGCCAGTGGGTAGAATTATCTGGGGTCGGGGAGGGGAGCGCCAGAATGTTGACCCATTGGCTGGGAGATTCTCAAGATTATGGGGACAGCCTTAAGGCAGAGAAGAAGAGAGTCAGGAGGGCATGAGGCGAAGAGCTGCCACTGACTAGAAACAGTGGCCCAGGCACAAGTGACCCAGCCAACTGAGAAAGACTGAGTCAGCCCATGTACAGCAGAGAGGCCTAGAGACCGGCAATGCCTTCCTGCACCAAATACAAAGAATGCAGGGCTCTCGCCAGAACACCAGAGGGCCAGAGCCAGAAGACTTGTGTCCAGTAACGTGTATCTGTTCTGTGTGATCATCCCCGGTGTCTTTAGTGGGGCAGGCCAATAAACTACCAGGCCACCAGCAAGTGACCCTATCTATAGGGACAAAGGAGGTTTGCAAGTGTAAGTCAGGGCCTAACTCCAGAAACTAGTCTCCTTCCTGGAATACTCACTGTGGAAGCCACAAAGCACCTGGAACCCAGAGAGGTTGAGCCTCTTGCTCAGCGGGAAAGGAACAGGAGGTTGCCACAGAACTCTTGGTTGTAGCCGTCACTGGTTATGTGTAACCACTCAAGTTCTCTGTGCAGGTGGCTAGCCATGTCCTGTTCTGTGGACTCTCCAAAGCTCGCGTTTCAGCGAAGATCCATCTTCTCCCAGAAAGCACTGGCCTCCCTGCGGCCGGACGGGGTGTGGGTGCACTCTAGTATCCTGGACCGGATGAAGGGCTTCCTTCAGAGCATGAGTCTAGCCAGACTGGAATGATTCTCACACCCACTATTTAAAGCTTGGAATTAGGGACCGTCTTCAACCCTCAGTTTCAGAGACGAGATGCTAAACCAGGTGGACAATCCTTCCTTTCCCAGAGAAGACCCGCAGGCCCTCGGGAGACTCAATAAGTCTGCAGCCTCCTTCCGGGGCTTGGCTGTAAAACTTCTGTTTCCACATTCCTCCCCCAGGCTGTTGTTTCATTATTCAAGAGATGAATTTTTCAAAGAACTTTCAGCCCTATCAGAGAGCAGATGCCGAGAAATCTAAAAAGATAGGGCCCAAGACAGCACTTGGAGGAGGGCGACTCCATTAAAATTAGGTTCCAAGATGCACGGTGGGAGCCTAAGGTAATCCAGATTAAACCCAGCTGAAGTTTCCTCTCCTGCGTGAGAGAGGACTGGAGTGGGCACCGTCGGGATGGGGAGGCAGCCAGGTCTGTACTTGCAGACCGTCTACCTTTCTTATTGCTAAGCTCTTGCTTTTCTGTTACCTCGTGGTCTAAGATGACTGGCAAGCTTCAGGCACCACATCTGCAACCCAGGCCGTAAGAGGGAAGGAAGGCTAAAGGACCAACAGGTCTCCTTCTCCACTAGCCTTTTAGGAAGACGCCACAGGTTTGTCCAACTTCTGCATGCACCTCATTGGCCAGGCTGTCACATGACTACATCTAGCTGCGAAGGAGGCTGGGAAGTGTAGTCTTCTACCTGAGACTAGGTTGCCTCCCGTGATGTTTGAAAGGCAGATAAGGGAGAAGGGAGGAGTGGGCACTAGAAAGGCAGCCAGCAATCTAAAGCACCTGCGACTCCCACGGGCAGAACAAGGCAGACAGAGTTACGGAGGTCTGCCTTACCGGCCTGAATCCAACCAGCCGCCTAGACAGCTGGTGGGAGGCTGCAGAGCTAGTCCCTGAGGCCTATCCTGGGTCCCAGGCCCAGAAAGTTCAAATTGCTAGCACTGCTAGCACTCTTCTGGCCAGGCCTTATATGCATCAGCAATGGCAGAGCTGCAGAAGGCTCTCCCACCCGCTTGTTAATGCACCTTGCAGGTAGAGGCTGCAGAGCCAGCTTCGTTTGCGGTCACGCATGGCTTCGGAGTACCCCCCGAGCTGCACGGGAATCAGGGAGATGACAAAATATTCCCAAGAGAGGGAAAATTACCCAGAAAATGTCTCCCAAGAAAAGTGGGCTTGAAAAAAAAGTTTGTCTCTTGCAAAGCGTTATCTTTAAGTCCTCCAGCTAGGCTAAAAGCCTGTCCCGTTCCTCCCCGGGATTTCTAGTGAATTAATAATGCTGCCGATGAATATTCAAAAGTAGGCAGCTATTGTGCCTCCAAGCACATAATTAATTATTCATTACACATTTTTTACTCACTGAATTAAAAAACACAGGGTGCTCTGGGAAATGAAGTGTGCTTCACGGCAGGGGCACGAAATTCCACACTGCCCCTTTAAGGACTATTATTCTCTATTTGTGGTTACCAAGCAACATAAATGCTGGGCAATTAGATCATGGGTTGTCCCTGAAGACTGATGGGATAATAAGCTGTAGTTAAGTATTAAGTTGACCCAGTGAAGGTCCCATCTGAATAAACCTGGCTAGGGCCACAGCTGGTGTCTTTTAAATGAAACTTTTACATTAAGACCATACAAAAGGTGACTGTTCCGGGAGCATGCGCAAAACCCGTTCTCTTTAAATCCCACTGAGGTTCAAGGTGCCTTCGCTCAGCACCTCTGCGTTTGTGCAACTGATCAGGCTTAGAGTGGCCTGCTCTCCTGTGGGGCCAACCGGGCTGGGACATCACGATCCAGCACGGCCGAAGTCATTGGAAGGCTTGCAAAAGGAACCAGGGCACAGATGAGAACTGAGCTTCTAACTCAGAGGAGGTGAAGTCAAAGAGATCAACCCTGCCATAACCAGAACAGAACCACAAGGGCCAAACAGCCCTGCCAGGAATTGGATGAGTAGGAAAACCTCCTGTCTCCTGGTTTACCAGGTCCCTAGACTTGATTCCAGCCTCCCTGTCCTAGACCCTGGGAACAGAAACCCGAGGAGCCCAGAAAGGGGACTCCAGACTCATCCTCTGTTGCCCCGGCCCCAGGAACTGATCTAGATCTGAGTTACGCCCAAGTCTCCAGGGTCTGATCCTTAGAAGACTCAGAACATGTGACTATTGAGTAAATATTAAGATCTGAGGGATGCCTTCCCATCGGCTGCAGCTGGCTGTAAAGCAAAACTCGGACTAATGACTGCAGTTTGCAGTGTCTTACCTCACACCAGTGTTGGTGAGTCTCTGGATGTACAGGGAAGTTGTACACATTTGTACACAGCGTGTACTGCAGGAGAGTGATTGGCTACGGAGGTGGGTGGATCCTAAAACCTAGGATCTTAGGGACATGGGGTCTACACCCACGTCACCCTGAACACTCAAGATTTTGTCCAGTTCAGAAGCACTGAGAACCGGACCAAAATATTTGCACTGGTGTAAATCACAAAGCCCTGTGAGCATAGTGTCCCTAACTGAAAATGGGGAAACTGAGGCTCAAAGAACTTGAACAACCTAGCTATCACCACACAGTTAGACAGCAGTCAGAGGGCCACCCGCAGGCTGCTCAGGCTCTGGGTCAGGCCTATCCTCAGCAGCTGAGGGTGAAAGGGAATTAGAATTGACAGCACCTGAGGACTAATGCAGGGCCCTGAGGCCTGGGTGACCAGACTAAATCTTTGTTCCATGGTCGCTGGGCAGCAGGGAGGGTGGAGGGGAGCCTTCCAGGTTAAAGCAGCAGTTGTCCACAGACAAGAATGCAGATGTGTTTCTGCTTTAACAACCAGGACCACTACACAGGTGCCCGTTCACCTGAGGAGAGCCAGTCCCTACCTTTGGAAAGACAGCTGGCCTCACAGGATCCCTTGAGCTGGGGGAAAGGGGGGAGGGGAGAGAAATCTCAGAACCAGCCTTACCTCCAGCTCTCCAGAGAAGCTAGACTCACTGGCCAGCAGCAGACAGTGGGAGAAACTGGCTAGTGCAGCTGGACTCAGTTGGCTGGCTCAGCCATTTAGGATGCTTGCTGCACTTCCAGAGAACCCTTTTCAGTTCCCAGAACCTACATCAGGAGGCTCACAACTGTCTGTAACTTAGCTCCTGGGAGTCCTACACCTTCTTCTGGTCTCTGAGAACTCCCACGTGTTCTCACGTGTACACATGTGGCACACAGACATACACAGGCATGCATAAATGAGAAGCAAAAGAGCAAGCTCACAATGAAGAATCAGTTTTCCAGCCTGGCAAAGCCACTGACCCAGGACCCTTCGACACCCCCCTCCCCGTTTCCCCACTGGTCAAATGCAAGCATTGTGCTAGAAGATCTCCAGGAGGGCTTTAACAGTAACACTGTGATTCCCTGTGCCTAACAAACACCACCAAAGGAAAAGCCAAACATCTGTACTTCCCACCTTTGAGGTTTTGTAGTTTTTGTTGCTATTGTTTGGTTGTTTGTTTAATTCAAAATGCCCTGTGATTCCAACTGGTGACAGGAGATCGTGGTTTCATTGTAATTGTAGACCATTACTTTTGTAGACAAAAAGGTGGTTCCTTAGCTTATCTGTCTGCAGATACTTTGCCATGCAAAGCCTAAAACAGTTCTCAATGGAAGATAATGTGTGTGTGTGTGTGTGTGTGTGTGTGTGTGTATTCATGTTCTAGAGCTGTGACAGGAAGCAGGGGTGGACACAAGAGGTGCAGCTACAGAGTCCTGGTAAGGGTTGTAGGGTAGGCACCGGCAGGCCCAGGAGAAGCCCTGGGAAAGGCTGGAAGGACACCCCTCTCCACTGCACCGCCTCCTAGCCTACCTCCTCATCACAGCTTACATCCTTCCTGTGTGCTCTTCTGAGGAGCAAGTTGTTTAGTTTGGGTTTTCATCTATGGGGTTCCAGCAAAGTGCTAAGTTAGTGTGCAAACACTTGATAAAAGAAAGGATGGATGGATGGATGAATGCGTGGGTGCATGGGTGCATGGGTGCATGGGTGCATGGGTGGATGCTTGCCTAGATTAATGAAGGCATGAGGTCATGGATGGGTACATACATGGATTGGTGTTCTGCTAACAGCACGTGCAGATCATTAATTACTCATGATCTGCATGTGCTATCAGTAGAATACCTGAGGAGTTCTAGATCAATAAAAACACCTGAGCTCAGAAGCTCGGGGTTCCACTGTCCAATATGGCACTTGCCAGGATAGTGGTTCCTCTGCTAAGGTCTAGCAGAGTTTGCGTCTATGAAAAATGCCCCCCATGTTTTCCTTGGTA
This sequence comes from Cricetomys ansorgei, assembly GCA_026225945.1. Taxonomy (NCBI): domain Eukaryota; kingdom Metazoa; phylum Chordata; class Mammalia; order Rodentia; family Nesomyidae; genus Cricetomys; species Cricetomys ansorgei. Next base: position 60,191 of record JAMJFZ010003722.1, on the reverse strand, counting down.
AGCCCACACACCAGTGAACTGCTACAGAAAGATACAGTAACAACAAGGAGCGGGGGAGGGGGTCACAAAGTTCCCAGCCCCAGATCTGAAATGGGCAGGAGATGGAGTGAACAAGCTAACAGATGGAGCTGAAGAAACGATCTACTGATGTGCACGCCTGAAAAATCTCACCAAGGACACCATTGTCGTGTGTGCTGAACAAAAAATTAATTAAGAAAAAAGAAAAATAAGTGAGCCATTCTGAAGAACGTGGGAAAATACTCGGATGCAGAAAAATGAAGGGAGGCTCGAAGACATGTGGGAGGATGCTGAGCATGTCAACGCGTGAGGGACAGAGACAGAGAAGGAAGAACAATTATGAAAAAATGTCCTAAGCCAGGTGGTGGCAGCGCACGCCTTCAATCCCAGCACTCCGGAGGCAGAGGCCAGCCTGGGCTACAGAGTGAGTTCCAGGACAGCCAGAGCTACAACAGAGAAACCCCATCTCGAAAAAAAAAAAGAAAGAAAGAAAGAAAAGAAAAAGAAAAAATCAATGTCCCAGATTCCTCCGACTCAATGAAAACACGACATTTTCTGCAGCACTAATGAGCCACAGTAGAGAACATACAGAGAGACCCACCTTGGCCTCATCACAGTCAGGATGCCGATAGGAAACCCTGAAAGAAGGAAGAGAAAAATGACTTATCCTCAGGATAAACAGTACGATTGGTGATCGCCTTCTTATCGGGGACCACGGAGGCCCAGACACAGCAGACAGGTGTATTGAAAGGGCTGAAGGAAGAAGCTGTCATCTAAATCCATGTCATTAAAATGATCATCCCAAGAACAAAAGCAAAATGGAGACATTTTCCACGATGGAGGCCACTTAGGTAAAGATAATGTGGCACATGCACGCTGTAGGGTGCTATCACTCCTCAGCTGAAGGGGATCTTGTCATGTGCCACATGCAGTTAAACATGGAGAATGCTGTGCTAAGTGGAATTGGCAGTCGCAAGGAGACAGCACATGGTTTCATATACATGGCTCAATGGATAAAGTGTGGAAACGTGAGGCCCCAAGTTCAAATCCCCAGGACCCACATAAAGACAGGGGCAGTAGAATGTCCTTATAATCCCAGTGCTCTGCTCTAGGAGATGGAGGTGGGAGACTCCTCAGAAGTTCAGCTAGCACATTACCCACTGGGTCAGCCCCTCAGCACTGTTTATAATTACATTTTATGCTACAATTCCTCCCTCGATTCAGAATGTCCACTTCTGTCCAAAGCTCTGGGCTTACAGGGTCCAACCAGAAGACACATATCTGGGAACTAATAGAGGAATCTGAGCTTCAGGAGCCTGTCCCTGTGAGTTCATGTCTAAAATACACAGGCAGACATATGACAAACAGGACCAAACCCCCACTTTCTCAGGACTCAACATTCTAGGTCTCACCTCCTTGGGAATTTGCACCATGGTCACTGTGTCTTTTCACACATACCGTATCTGAGCCACCGCATGAGTATTTTCTTATAGGACCCTCCCACACTACCACGCAGTGATTCGATATGAACTTCTCCTGGGAAGACATGACCTCTTCCCAGACGGCGTTAGCAGACCAGGGAACCGTCCCACTCAAGGCTAGTTTGGTGAAACAATGATTTGACTGTGCTTACTTAAAGAAACAGGGGTGAAGATATACTTATAGAAGTATGAGTGACCCCCCACACACACCCACACACACGCAGCCACATTAGCAAAGATTCTGAGACCGCGTGCAGATGGTGTAAGATTACACACACTCGGGAGGAAATTCAGAAAGGATTGCCTAGAATTTCAGGTGAGATGTTTTTGTGTTTGTTTTTCAAGACAGGGTTTCTCTGTTGTAGCTCTGGCTGTCCTGGAACTCACTCTGTAGCCCAGGCTGGCCTCTGCCTCCGGAGTGCTGGGATTGAAGGCGTGCGCCACCCTCCTGTGACGGAGTGCGAGCAGGCCTGATCTTGAGGCATCCTTGATGATAATGTTACGCTTGGAGGGCAGCATTCTCTGGGAAGGGCGAGAGCCCTGTCTGAGAACACCAAGCAACTACCAAGACTGAGAAACATTAAGTGGAGCAATCAGAAAGGCCACAGGCAACCCTTAGAAGAATGGATTATGTGACATGACTTTCATTCTTCCAGCACCTAGCTGACCGGAAGGTTCCCACAGTGAGGAGGGGCATAGCTGTACCAGGACAGGAGTCCTCAACCCAGCGCGACACCTACCCTTGCTGGAACACTGCCAGCCAGGCGGTGGCTGTGACCGACCTGACCACAGGAGGCCAGTCACGTGACCGTGGAGGTCCTTCTGAAATCTCAGTGTCCTTGACTGCAGCCCACCAGGTGCTCGAGGGATGCACCAGATGTGCATGGCAATGAATGTCAATTGGTCTGGAATGGCAAACCCTATGACAGCAGAAGAAGGTGCAAATGTGCAGTCCCAGCCAGTGTGGGGCACACTACGGAAGGCTTGAGTGTCACCTACAGACCAACTCCAGCCTCTGAATATGGCTCCTGCAGACTCCACTTACCATGAGGCTTAGATGCACCCGTCTCCTGAGTAGTGACTTACCTGTCACCGCCCCACCAGGACAACAGGCCTTGACTTGGGGCACTTCAAACTTTTTCCTCTACTCAGTTCACACCATTTTAAATCACTTCATCAGAGAGTTAAAAAACAACAGAGTACCATTTTGCAACACCACTTGTAGTAAAAACTTCCGGGAGGGAAGTCGAGCTGCGTGTGTCTATGGCTGATCCATGCGGTCTTAGATCTGAGACTCTGAACCGACATAAACTTACAGAATTTCTGGGAACTCGACAGAGGGCTTAACTCAACTTTATTGTGGGAATGGAGGTACATATATAGCCAGAGGAAAGGTCCCTGTTATCCAGTGACGTCACTGGAAGCTCATTGGTTAGGACAGCACAGGTATGACAGTTCCATTTACATATTGGGGGTTGCAGCCTGGACCCAGGTATTTTGGGGGGACCAGAGGCAGAGACCTTATATGGTTATATAGGGAAAAGTGCTACAGCTCCAGATAAACAATTCTGCCAGGTCGTATTCCTGAATGAACTTAGAGAAGACAGGAACAAACTGATTAAAAGCCAAGAAAATACCAACAGCTGAAGGAATTATCAAAAGCAATTCAGAATATGAGACGAGAATTCAATAAAGAGAAGTAATGAAGAAAACCCAAAGTGAAATGAGACTGGAAGTGAAAAATTCAGTTGGTTAAATGAAGGCTCTGTGGAAAGGCTCACCAACATGTGATGAAGGGTATCAGGACTTGAAGACAAGGTTAAGGGGAACTGGATCGTTCTATCAAGGAAAAATGATAAATTAAAAAAAAAAACCGTATAGGATTTTTAGAACACCACAAAAATCTACGGCTTCTGAGCTTAGAAGGAAGGAAAAGAATTCCAGATCAAAGACACAGAAAAATATTTTCAGTAAAATCATAAAAGAAAATTTCCCAAATCTTCAGAGATGCCCATACAAACACAAGAGGCCTGCAGAACACCGAGTAGACAGGACCAGAATGGAAACTCCTCATGACATGTTATAGTTAAAACACTAAAACCAGAAGGGCTTGGAGAGAGGCGGTCTACATTTCAAAAGCTCATAGGTGCCAACGCAAAATACTATGCCTGGAACAGCTCTATAAGTAAAAGAGGGGGAGTGGAGGAATTCTTCTGACTAAGGAGGAGGTTAAACACATGCGAGGGGCTACAGGGAAAAATAAATGATACAAAAGGGGGCCAGGACCGTGTCACAGAGCTGATGAAATGAGAGGAATTTAAGCACATCTGTCAGTAATAATTTTTGATATTTTAAAGTTTTTATTTATTTTTAATTGTGTGTGTGAATGTGTGGCTATGTGTACAAGAGTGCAGGTGCCCCTGGAGGCCACGAGTGGATACAGGATTCCTGTGAGGCTGGAGTTATGTGGTTGTAAGTCATCCGATGCGGGTGCTGGGAACCAAACTCTGGTCCTCTGGAGGAGCGGCAAGTGCCCTTAACCGCAAAGCCATCTCTCCAGATCCTAACTCTGAATATTAGTAGTCTCTATTCTCCCAATAAAAGACACAGCCTAGCAGATCAGATTAGGAAGACAGTATACTTTTGCCACCTCCGAGAAACACACCTTGTCATCAAAGATAGATACCTCCTTAGAGTTAAAGGATAGAAAAAGGCATTCTGCGCATGGACAGTTAGGAAGCGAGTGGTCGCAGCTATTCAGGGTCTGACACAGTTGATTTAAAACCAAAGCTAGTCAGAAGAGAGGCGGTCACTTCGTACTCATCAAGCAGAGATTCTATCAAGATGATATTACAATTCTAAACACATATGCATCAAACACAAGTGTACTCAGCTTCATAAAACATACGTTTCTAGATGTAAAGCCACAGATTAACCCCAACCCAGTAATGGTGGGGGACTTCAATACCCGACTCTTCCCGTTAGACAGGTCATCCAGACAAAATATAAACAGAGACACTAGAGTTAATTAACACCACAGATCAAATGGGTCTGCCTGATCTCTATAGAGCATTCTACCTAAATACCAAAGACTACACATTCCTCTCAGAAGCTCTTGGAACTGACTCCAATGCAGATTATATATTAGAACACAAGGCAAGCCTCAACAGGTAGAGGACCATGAAAATAACATGTGTATTCTATCTGACCACAGGTGACTAAAGCTAGAAATTAACAACAAGAGAACCTGCAGAATGTACATAAACTCACAGAGACCAAACAACAGACTGTTGATGGTGAATGGGTCACTAAAGGAAGATGGACTCACAGAAGTTCTGGAATTTACTTTTCATTCGATTGGTATGAAAACACAATACACCAGTATCTACAGGATACAATAAGAGTAATCTTAAGAGGAAAGTTTACAGTGCTAAGTGCTTACATAATAAAGTCAGAGACTTCAAATAAATAATTTACATGTATGCCTTAGCGCCTTGGAAAAACAAGAGCAAATCCAAAACAGTAGCAAAACCCAAAGCAGTAGATAGGGAGAGATCATTAATATCAGGGAAGAAATTGACACAATGTAAATAGGGGAAAAGTACAAAGAATCAATCAATGTTGAGTTGGTTCCTTGAAAAGATAAACAAGATGGACAAACTCTTGGTCAAATTAACCAAAAAGAAAAGAAAGAAAGGAAGGAAGGAAGGAAGGAAGGAAGGAAGGAAGGAAGGAAGGAAGGAAGGAAGGAAGGAAGGAAGGAAGAAAGAAAGGAAAGAAAGAAAGAAAGAAAGAAAGAAAGAAAGAAAGAAAGAAAGAAAGAAAGAAAAGAAAAGAAAATTAAGAGAGGGAAATTTATATTAATAAAATTAAAGAGATATGGAAAGAGAAACATTACAACAGATATCAATGAAATTCAGAAAGCCATAAGGACACACCTTAAAAGCCTATATTTGATTAAACTTTTAAAGTCTAAAAGAAATGAATTATTTCCAAGATGTGTGCAACATGCTAAAATTAAACCAAGATGGAATAAATAAATAGATCTATAACCAGCAATAAGATTGGAGCAATAACAAAAGTTCTCTCGGCTAAGACAAGCCTGGACCAGATGGATTCACATAAATTCTACCAGACCTTCAAAGAAGAGCTAACACCAATACTTTTTAAATTACTTCATAAAATAGAAAAGGAGTCGGGTGGTGGCGGTGCATACCTGGATCTCTGGGTTTAGGCCAGTCTGGTCTACAAAACGAGTTCCAGGACAGCCAGAGGTACACAGAAAAACCCTATCTGGATTAGGGTGGCTTATGGCGGCACCATTCTCTAGGCAGGGAGCCTGGGCTGTATAAGAATGGAGAGAGCAAGCAGAGGGCAAGCATGCATGCATTCATCCTCTTTCACTCTCTGCCCTTGATTGTGGGTGTGTCTAGCTGCATCACGTGCCTGCCACCTTGCCTACTCCACAGGGATGGACTGGAACCCAGAACTATGAACTAGAATAAACCCCCCTGACCCCTAAGTTGCTTTTGTTGAGGTATTTTACCATAGTCACAAAAATGAAACTAAGACTCCTGCTGATCCAGTCAGTCTCTTTACCACCCTACTTCCCCACAGGGACGACTCCAGGGTCTTTGCTTGTGCTGATCCTGTGCCTGCAGTGGCCCCTGCGCCTTCCTGCACCAGCTTCCTCCTCGGTTTTCCTAAACCCAGCTCAGAGAGAATCTCCCGCAGTAAAGCCCCTAGGTCGGCCCTCTTCCCTATCTCTCTTCTCTTCTTCTGCTTCTTCTCTCTCTTCTCTCTCTTTCTTTCTTTCTCTCTCTCTCTGCCTCCCTCCCTCATGTCTTCTTCCTCTTCCTCCCTCTCTCCCCCCTACGTCTCCCTCTTCCTCCCCACCTCTCTCCTCCCTCTACATTCTCACCCCCCACCCCACCCTGCTGCTCATCAAACAGTCCCTTCTTCACTCCACAGACTGCGCAAGGAGTTTTCCCCCTGCAGGCAAGTTGGTAAAGAATGAATTTTTAATTTGTTTTTCTCTTGTTTGGCTCCTCTACCCAGGAAAGTGGACCTCGTGGACCTCCACATGGGACTAAAGATGACACACCTTGATCTCTGAGTTTGGTATTGTCATTTCCCATAGAAATCAAACTCAGGCAGAAAGCCAGGCACCAGGTCACAGCTGCCGGACCTGGATTCACAGTGGCTGGCAGTGAGGCTCCAGGGATAGTGCTGGGGACAGGAAGCCTTCTATGGGGTTCAGTCCCCAGCATAGAACTTCTTAGGAAATCTCTTGCCCGAGTGCAGTAGGCACCTGCAGTTGGGTTCCCAGTAGCACGGAGAGCAAGGACACAGAAGGGAGCCCTGTGCAGATGCATCCACAGCCTTCTAGGAATTCCCACCGCAGGGATCTGGAGTCGCAGCAGATGCTGAGCAGTGTGGGGACAAGAGACTCCCCTGGTGAGGGTTCCTTTCCTTGTTCTAGGTGCAAAAGAGACACGGAGTGAGGGTCGGCTTGCCTGGGTTTCCGCCATTTCCGTAATGCCCTCCTGTCCTTACCACACCAGGGTCCATTTTCATCCTGAGTCTCAGCTCAAGCGTCATCACTGCAAAGTCCCCTTGTCTCTCAGGTAAGGGCTTCCGGCTCTTACTGCCCTCTTAACACCTCTGCCAGCCCGCAATATTTTGATTAACTTGTGTGTCACTTGTTGCTACGATATCTCCTCCACATAAATGGATGTCCCATTAGACAGGGCCTTGCTGTTCTTCTGGCCACAGCATCTCCAACACCTGGCACAATGCCTGTTACATGATAGACAGCTAGGCACTATCCACTGGAGGGATGGATGAGTGAATGAATGCATTAACAAACGAGACTGTCCTTTCCAAGGTCCTGATGTCAGCGCTGAGACTGGGAGGTCTCCCGGAGGACTAGTGGGCCCCCGCCTAGAATATGAGCTTGATCCTTTCAGCCCCTGCCAGCCCCTCACCCCCACTCTAGCCCAAGTCCTCGAAGAGCTGAGTTCCTCCCACTCACCCAAGTCCTCACTACCAGGGCCTCACCCCCACCAGCCTGCTATCCTCTTAAAACAGACCCACATTTCCTTTGGAGTTGTAATTAAAATAACATATTCACCAGCTGTTTTTTTTCCCCTAGATTTAATCTGCCCAGGCTCTGATTTGCATATTAAAAGCACTAATTAGCCCCTCTGAGTGCTTGGGCACGGAGAGGGCAGTAACTGGTCACATTGTCCCTGCAGACGGGTTCCCAATGCTCCGGGCAAGGATCTGGTGGCGGCCAAGCCCTGGGCACACTCGGGCAGCCTTTGTTTCCCAGTATTTGGGGATTGGAAGGCTCCTCGGATTCTTCCTCATGGCTTGCCTTCTCTTTGAAGTGTCGTGTTTGATCTGTCTGCTTGTCTGTCAATTTTTGTTTTAACTCCTTTGGAGTGTGTATATTTGAACCTTCTGGCCACGCTGGGGCTCAGAGTCCCCCGAAGTGCAGCTAGCCTTCAACCCGTGCGACTACCGTGAGCCACAAATCCCCAGACCGCAAGGCTGTGTCCCTTCCCAAGGAGGAGCAGGGGCAATTCCTGCCTGTTGGTCCTTTTAAGTTATGCCTTCACTGGAACCATACGAAGGAATAGCTAATTGCTGTTGTTATTATTCCTTTAAAAATAAATCGGGTGCTGTGAGTGAGGGAGGTGAGGGAGACAGCCTGTGAAGTGAAGCTCTAAACCACTTCCAGAAGATAGACCCAAGGGTTGCATCAGCACCCCCCAAGATTTTCTGCTCCCCCTACACTGAGCCATTAGCTGGGAATGTGCCTAACCAATCCGTGGGAGGGAAACTGAGGACTAAGCATTGTGGGAACTGGCAACAGCCAGCCATGGTGACAGCTGGGCCAATGGTCCCAGAATGTCATAAACTCCAACCCAAGTTCCCCCTATTGCTCCCAGACCCCAGGCTTTCCCATGAAGATAGCAAGGGCTGGGCCGCAGTGAAACATCCAAGTGATCGCTGTGCTGGCCCTGGAGGACAGAGCCCAAGCAGAGGAGGATGGAGGCTAGGGTACAGCAATGGTGGAATATGGCTCCAGACTGCAATGCAGGAGCGGTCCGCAGGGGACCCTAAGAATGCTACTTTGCCCTCTGTGGGTACCCTAGAACCACTGTCCTCTTTCAGCCCTCTTAAAGTCATTCCAATCCTGGAATGTCCAAGAGGTTAGGGTATCCTGGATTCTGCCTCCAACGGCTGCCTGGAGGGGCCTAACTTAGCAGCCATTTTCGAAAGGAACATTAGAAAGACAAGCTGCAAGCTTCAAAGTCAAGAAAATAACCACAGTCAGCACTAAAATTTGGGGAGAGGAGAGAAAGAGACTGTGCCAGGATGTGCTTCGTGGAGAGAAGATAGAAGATACTTGACTCTCGGGGCAAATCACTAAAAACCCGAGGAAACCAGATCAGCTAAAATGTTCACGTTGTGCGGTCCAGACAGGAATTGTGTAAGAGAGAAAGAGCCAGCAAACACGGGGTACCCTAGATCAGGTGTCAGGAGAACAGGGTGGGGGGCAGGAGGCAGGATCCCAAGACCAGCTGTTACTGGAATGGGTGGTAGAGTGATGTGGGCCTTGGCAAGTCTAGACTCCTGACCTTCTGGAGAAGAGCCCGCACAGGAGGCCACAGGAGAAGACGTGGGGATGGGCAGGGGAGGCAGTACTGAAGAGAGCCGGGGGCTTCATTTAAGTGGGCTGATGTGGAAGGGACACCTTGTTCCCAACAAGATCCATCTGGGATCCTGTCAGAACAGACGATGAAGAGACGCTAGGAAAGGCAACAAAGTGAGCGAACCCCAAAGTGAGGAGAGGTTGGCCCAACCTCAGGGCTACCATTTACAACAACGTGGCTTGGTGGCGGAGGCCCTGATTGGCATGTACAGAGCTGGAGTTCCGGTCTCATTACTAATTTTTCTTCAAAGTCCTAAACTCTACCAGGAGATTCATGTGTTCTAGAATGGTTTCTCTCCCCCCACCCCCCCGCCCACAACCATGGGGAATAGAATCCTTCCAAAACAGGGAGCAGGAACTCCACAATACTCTGTCACTGGTCATTTCTCCCTACACAAATGGAAGGCCCATGGTAGATGACCCAAGGCCTAGCATAGAAGCTGAGCTACAGCCCTCTGCTCAGACCACAATTGGCTCCTGCATGATCCTTTAGAAGCCCATGCTTGGTGAACAAAGACCGAGACTCTGACCCACCAGTGGGCTGCAGTGGGGTTCTGAAGCGCTGTTTTGATCTAAGGACCACAGTTACCAGGGCTCACCAGAGATGATCAACAGTTCCCATTGCAGCACTACTTGGCTCTGAGAGTTGTTGATTGGTACACAGCTGGCAGGGTTGCTCAGAACAGGCCTGAAGGCTCAGGAGTGTGCAGAAGCGGGGCATAGGGTAAAAGTAGTTTGAGGTATTGTTCTTCCCTTTGAACTTGTGGATAGAGAATGGTAAGTTGAAAGGAAGTGATCTCTTACACTATTCAGGACTCCTGTCTAGGGAATGGTGCTGCCCACAATGGATTGGGTCTTCCTTCATCTATTGACAATTAAAACAATTCCTCACAAACGTGCCCAGAGGCCAACCTGACCTGATCAATCCCCCATTCAAGTCTCTCTTCCCAGTGATTCTAGCTGTGGCAAACTGACATTTAAAACTAATTATCACACCATGTCTGGCTGACTCCAGGCCTTATGGTCCAGCACCTACAGGGATTATTGATGTTGCTCCCCCCCCTCCAGCTCTTCAGGGAGCGTGCCAGGCCTCATGGACTTATTTGTAGAGAAAGCTAAAGACTCTCCCTGCCCCAGAGAAGGAAGATCTGAAAAGAGATGAATCCTGCTCCCTCCCCACAACTTCCTTTCCTCATAGGCCTAGGAGTAAAGACTGGGGCCATGATGGGGTCTTAAAACTGCTCCCTTCCTTGATCTCTCTACCCTCCTTCCTGCTGGCTGCTTGGTCTAGGGATAGATCCCTGAGCCTGCCAGTTGTTCTTCCTAGAACCACCCATGCCCTGAAGAGAGGTTGGGATAGAAAGAAGAGAAGGGCAGCTCCAGCTACTGGGGGTCAGGGGAGGCCAAGCAGGTGACTTCCTTAAGGCCACACGAGTGGATACACCTGTCACCCACAGGCCGTGTGCTTCCAACAGGTCCCACGGGAGCACCAAGCTCCCCTGAAAGTCAGGCTCCCAAGGGCTCAAAACACTGCATCTGCCTCATTCTGAGGGACAGAGTGGCCATTGGCCCAGCCAAGAGGCATGGGGCAGGGGTGTAGACTCCACCCCTCAATGAGAACAGCCTGGGGTTTCCAGCCAGCACCCCACCATCCAGCAGCTTATGCAAACTGACAGGTACAAGAATGTTCATTGCAGCTCTATGCCTCAGCGAATCGCAGACAGCGGTTACCCACGACTGCTAGGAGAAATTTAGAGATGGGAACTCATCCACAAATCAGACAGCTCTCCATTTACGAGCTGGAAAAATTGAAGGTCGTGCTGAATGGGAAGACTCCAGCTGCAGGAAGTGGATACATAGCAGGGTGTGGTTTTCAAGGGGATTTTTTTTATTTATTTATTTTCTGTGTGTCCGTACGCCTGTGAGTTCGGGTGCCCAGGTCCCGCAGTGCACCTGTGGAGGTCAGGGGACATTTCTGGAGTCAGTTCTCTCCATCATTTGGCTTTAGAGGCAAAGTCTCTCTTGTCTGTGGTGCTGCGTAGCATACTCCAGGCTAGCTGGCCTGAAAGCTCCTAGCCAGTTTCTCCTATCTCCTCCGCCGTCTCAATGTAGGCTCTCTGAGATCACAGATGTGTGCAACCAAATGCTGCTATTTGACTCGGGTCCCAGGGTTAGATCTCACACCCTCAGGCTTGTGTGGCAAATACTTGCACCTGCTGAGCCATGCCCACCCCCCCCCCCCCCGTCCATTTGCTCTATAGCTAACAGACGTATAACCATAGTACACATTCACAGGGCGCCACATGACGGATACAAAAGCACACCGTGAGAAGATCCAATCAGGGTAATTAGCAGATCCATCACTTTCCACAGCCGACATTTCTTTGTGGCGAAGACATTCAAAAATCCTCTCTTCTGGCCATTTTCAGATACACACGATTGCATTCTTATGCTCCGCTGCCCTTAGTGCACACAGCGCTCCAGAGGTCACCCCTCCCACCTCACTGTCCCTCACACCCCTTTGCCCATCCCTCTCAACCCTCCTCACTGCACTTCCCTCCCAGCCTCTGCTCACCACTGCTGGACTCACTGTAAGATGAGTGGCTTCAGAGTCCACACACCACGTCATGAGGTGTCTGGCTTACGCCACCGACCATAATGATAAATGATTTGCATATGCACAAGCATGTAAATATGTGGAGGCAAACTAAGGGGGTCTGCTTCTTTAGATGAGACGCGCTGCTCTCGTGCGTGGGGAGGAAGAGGAGGGAGTGAGGTGCAACTGGGGCTGGTCAGAGGATGGAACCACCGTGTCTCTGATGGAGGAGAAAGATGCGGGTGGGGGTGGGGGTGGAGGGAACTGTTCGGTCCCGATGCATGCACCCAAGATCCAATACATGGAGACATTTCAGAACTAGACAAGAAGTAGGCAGAATAGAAAGAGAGATGAAGAGGGACAGGCCAAGGCAGTCAGTGACAAAAATGGGACCCACATTCCCAAGGGAGAGCCTGCTACACCAACCAGGTAGCAACACTCGGTCCTTTCAGCGGTGCTCATTTCTGTGGGTATTCCTCTGAACTTGCCCTCTCAGAAAGGCCAGGCTGCTACCATTCTATAGCCAGGTAAAGCAGGAAACAGCCATCATTTAGAGTCTGGGGTGCCCAGCTTTTTGACATTACAGTACGACATCATTTGCATGTGCCTTGGGTCTCATTCACAGCTACCCCGGGACATAGCTACACAGGCCTCAGATGGGACACCCTGGTTTAGACATGAGGCAACTGAAGCTGTTCCCCTAATGAGAGGTTGGGGAGATAAGGCTAAATTCAGCCTTATCTGAGCACTTTTTGTGTGGGTGGTGCCAGCCTAAGCATTGAATCCTCGAACGATCCAATGACCATGGCTTCTGCCATCATGGAGCCCACACCTGGACCACAAAAAACAGCAGAAATCTTCCCTGGGTGTTTGTGCACCTCTCCTGAATGATCCTATCTGCTGTGGCTTCACAGCTGAGCGGGCTGGTACAGGAGACCAGGATACCACACTCACAGCTGGAGAAAGGAAGGGAGAAGCCTTCCCTTGGCCTGGGCCAGGTTTCTCCTCACTGGCCTTCTGCTTCCTCCATCTGAATCCCTGGATTCCAAATCCCTCTTACTAAGGCTCCCATGAAGCCTTCTTATTTAGAGCCCAAAGCTTCCGTGCCTCCATTTTCTATTGCCTTTCTAGATCTTTCTACATTCTCCACCAGAACAGACACAGAAGAGAGCATGGATGTGTTATTACTGTCCTAATTGACAACAATCCAGAATCCCCTCTGTAGGGGACTACGAATAGGGCCATTGCTCTGGGCTTCAAGGGCAGAGAGCCTTTGAGCGTGATAAAGGTCTATAGGAGGCCATACTCATTTTCCCTGGCTATTTTCCTCCCAGGTAAATCCCACCTGCTTGCCCTCGATGTTCCCGCTTAAGCATAGGGGAAAAACTACCCAACCTGGGAATGGGAGTCCCAGTCTGTGGTGTCATGTCCTCTGGAGAGCCTCCCTGAGCCGCAGCACCCATGGGGAGGTCAGAGGGCAACTTGCAGGAGCAATTTTCTCCCTCTACCATGTGGGTCCCAGGACTGAACCGGAGTCATCAGGTTTGGTGGCAAGCACCCTTTACCTGCTGAGCTGACTCGCCAAAGTCATCGATCTTTACAAAGATTTTTCTCAACACATTTATTTGTGTGTGGGGGCCAAGGATGGAGCCCGAGGCCTTGCAGACACCAGACAAGCGCTCTACCACTGAGTGACATCCCAAGCTAACCCTCAGTCTCCCAGCAACGGTGGCTGACTCAACTCTGTGTGTCTGCTCTGTGCTGGGTGTTTGGGGGACACGGGGTGGTAAGGGGTGAGATGATAAAACAGGGTTCTCCCAAGGAGGGCCAAATCTCATGGTAACCAGCAGTAAGAAATGAATTGCCGGGGCTGGAGAGATGGCTTAGCAGTCATTGGCTGCTCTTTTGGAGAAACTGGGTTCAATTCCCAGCACCTACATGGCAGTTCACAACTATCTGTAACTCCAGTTCCAGGGGATCTGACGCCCTTACGCAGACACACATGCAGGCAAAACACCAATGTACATAAAATAAAAATAAAATATTAAAAAAGGACGAATTGTCATGGCATAGTGGGAACACATGCTACTTGACTATCTGGGGGGCTGTTGCCAGGTTTTGGGGAGGCACTGATGGTAGAGATGAGGGCAGCACCCCTTTAGCACAAGACTGCAGTTAAACTCCAGTTAAACTGGTCCCTGGGTACCTCAGCCTTGTTCTATTCCATCCCAGAACTCCCTCCCAGGACGTACCATCATTGCATCAGAGGGCAGAGGCCAAGGCCCTTGAATTCAGCCTAAGATCAGCATCTTGCAACAAGGATTGCATCGATTTGTGAGTTTGCAAATAGGTGCTTAGCTTGCATGCCAAAGTCCATAGCCCTAAGTCTCAGTGGCAGAAAGATATTGCTGAAAATAATTGTGCCTGGCAGCACTGGGGCCCGTTCCAAAAGCTGTCCGGTGATCCAGCGCCTGCCGAATCTTCCGACGCTCTATGCAGCAGCCAGCTGCCTCTGTATCCTGCCCAATTAATCTGGAATGAGCTGGAGTGTGATGATGTACATCCACAACAACCTGCTTCTCAAAGAAGGATCACAAAGCCACTTCCTGGTCCCTTCCCCTATTCCCAGTCTCTCTCCTCTCCATCACTCACCCTAAGGGCCCTACTGATGCCAGCCCCTACAGGTAGATGGTACCAGCTTGTGGCAGAAAGCAACAGAGCACCATGGAGCTGGCAGCAGAGACCCCTACACCGCCAGCCCTTAGCCATTGACTGGAGTCCTGCTGGCTCCAACAGCAAAGCCCACAGATTCCCCACCCGCTGCTTCCCTCCAGTAAGAACGCAGTACTGAGAATGTGACTTTGGCTCGGCTCATACCACTGAAACTCCAGAGGCATTCTCCTGCAGGCAGGACCTGTTTCTTTCCCCTCCTGGTGCTCACGAAAGAACCAGAAAACTGAGAGCCACAAGGTGCTCAGAAGCAGGAGGGGAAAAAAACAGCCGCATGCCACCAGCCTCTGAGTCTCTCCCTCTGCTGCCTGCTGCAGCCCCAGGAGGCCATGTGCCTCAGCCTGTTTCTCAAAGATAAACATGATGGAAACTCAGGGCCCATGAATATGGTGTACGAGGAACCCAGCCAGGCGAGGGCATCCCAGAGAGGGTGCCGGCTTCCTGTGACCTCCTCCTCAGGGGTCCCTCCATCGATTTGTCCTCACATCATGGTGGAGGGTAGAGTTGAGGGCAGGAGATTGGGCATCTCTGGCAGTGGTTGGAAGCTGCTCTTTTGTCGTTCTGTTGCCCCTTTTCGTGGCCCCTTCTCCAATCCGCATCCGCACCCGAGACATCGAGGTTCCCTTTTGTAGGACTGTCCCCATGCCTGCTTCCCTCCTTGTCGTCTCCTGAACTATTTTTAGCTCCAGAAAGGCCTGTGAGCCTGGAGGAGGGCTGCAAACATCCTGTGGCTTACAAGATAGAGTCATTCTTCGGAAGTAAATGACTCCCCCCCCCAAAAAAAATACCATCAAGGCTATGTTCCTCTCGGGACTATCTGTAAACTCTGGGTTCCTCCCTCCCCAGAGAGCCTCTGAGTTGGGCTGTGTCTTTGGAGTACATTTGCTCTTTTTTTTTCAGCCAGACCCTCCCCCACACTCATACACACAGCTAAAGTCCCAATCTGGGCTGTCAGGGGCTCCCCTTCCCCAGCGCCCACACAATGCCTCAGCCTGCCCACTTCTCCACTGTGCTTTCTGCTCTGCTCTCGCCTTGTGTCCCTCAGCTGCACCTCCGCCCTACCTGGAAGAGGAAACATCTGCTTTGGGCACCCACCTTGACTTAGAGAAATGCCCGTGTTCTCTTCCCACCAGCACCCACATTTGCAAGGGGTTCTGGGTACAAAGTGGAGTTGGGAATAAGGAAACAAGCCTATAGGAGGAAGAGGAAGATGAGAACGGGGTAGTCAATTGTCCTCCAAGATAAACACCATCGAAGTCAAGCAAGGTTTCCAAGTAGGGACTGGCTATCAGCTGGGTTCCTGGCAGCCATGTCAGCACACGAGGATGGGAGGGGCTGGCTAGTGCAGGCCGGGCTGGCACAGGGTCTCCACTCATGCAGAAAGTGACTCCAACCATTAAGCGTGGTCCTTTGTTTCCTCTCTCTCTCTCCCCTCCTTCCTTGTGAACGCTGTGTCCCACTGTGCAGGGTACCGCAGTCGCCCTCCCTGTCAGGCCGTTTCGCAGTAGTACTGTGGCGCCATGGAGAGGGGGCTAATTGGATTTGTTGTCACCTCCTGAAGCTGCCAGGAGCTCACGTCTGCTCTGGTTACAGATGAAGACATCACGGTGACAGGCTCAGAGACAGCTCAGCTGGCATCCCAAGGCCACTAATAGAGCCATGTTGATTTAATGTCCGAGTGGAGAGGTGCGGACAAGCTGTTCAAGTTTTCCCGTCCAAAAGAAGCAGGGATCTACCATCCGTCATCTGTGGATCAGTAAATAAGCATCCGTGTGCCTCCAGGACCCCGTCATCAGTGCCACAAAAGAATGGTAAACTATTTTAAACGGGGAGTGGGGACTTTGAAACGGAGCCTCTCTCTGGTTTATGCTGCCCTCGGGGAGCCCGGCTAATTCCACCAAACATAAATTTTACTTAACTGTGTAATTATAAATGAACCCCGTTAGCTTTAGAGAGGCTTGTGAGCAAAAGGTGTGCCTCACACGTGTGCCCTGAGGCGTGTGAGCACATGGAGAAACACCGCTGAAGATGAGGAGACCTCTTGCTTTTCAGCGGACTTCACTCATCCATCTCAATAAATACTGAGAACCTACTGTGTGCTGAGCATGGGAAGATGGAACTTGGCATGTCAAAAGCTCCTCAACAGGACATAAATGGACAGTTATAGCCTTGAGCCATAAAGGGTTAATAGTGGGGAAGGAGAGAGCTGGGGGAGGGGCAGCTGTTAGCTCTGTGGATGCTTGCAGTGAGCCTAGGATCTGCCTGCAGGGGACTGTCAGGCTACAGGATCCAGGATCCCCTGGCCTAGTCCGCTCACTGCCTATTACAGACCCCACTTCTTAGTCTCCCCAGGCTGGGTCCAGTGAGCTTGGAATGACAGGTCTTTTCCCTCCAGTCCACTGGTGGTTCATAGATCACGTGGCTCACCGGAGCCTGTGACCAAGAGGTATCCTGACAGGGTGTGGGAGAGACAGGACCCATGAAGTCTAGCACTAAGAGGGAGTGTTTGAACCTCATACTCTGTGGGTCGTAAAGCTCAGACTGCCCCACACCCAGCTCAGAACACAGTGCCCCTCTGAGTGGACGAGTATCCCAGCACCCAGACCAGCACCTGCTCATTTTGCTCTTGTTGTTATGAGACAGGCTGTCTATTATGTAGACCAGGCTGGCCTCAGACTCACAGAGATTCTCCTGCCTCTGCCTCCCGAGCGCTGAAATTAAAGGTGTGCGCCACATGTCCAGCCTGGCCCTGCTCTTGTCCCCACCCAGGCTTCCCTGTATGCTCTCACATGCCAACCCTTCTGCCCTGATCTTTAAAAACTCTTTGGAAACAATGACAGAAGAGACCCTACAAGTCCTCAGAGGGAGTTCTCGGGGCTTACCAAACTGGGGAGCCATCTGAAGCCCACCATAGGAAAGAATGCACCTCTAGACAGTTTTTTTTTCTTAAATGGATAATTTTTAAATGAAAATTTAAGTTTTAATTTTTAAAGTTTTTATTTTATGTAGCTGGGTGTTTTGCCTGCATGTACGCCTGTGCACCACGTACAGGCCAGAAGAGGGCGCTAGATCCCCTAGAACTGGAATTGCAGACAGTTGTGAGCTGCCATGTAGGTGGTGGGAATTGAACTTGAGACCTCTGG
>JAMJFZ010003722.1:0-37500 GCA_026225945.1 Cricetomys ansorgei | reverse complement strand
CCAGACAGGAAGACCACAGGTCAGGCTGAATCCCGGTAAGGCAGTCAGTAAGGTTCTGTGCCTGGACACCCTGCGATGGGGACTCTCAGCTCCTCCAACAACTCTCCTTAGGTGAGAGCATGCAAGACCCACAAAGGCAAGGCCAGTAATGACGGACCTGCTCCTGACCACTGTCCCCACCAGCCCCAGCTCACAACAATATCCTTCTTCCTCAAGGACCATCTAGCTCACCACCCAAGAAGAAAGGATCCATGAACTCAAGAGTAGAAGGTTGGCCAGTATAGTCTTCCTCACTGACAAGACAGTGCAGGGCTTGCTGGCCTGCGGTTTGTGAAGGAAGGAAGGGAGGGTGGGTCTTCTGGGGGTGCTGCCCCACTCACAGGTGTCTTTCTGTTGTCTCTGGCATTACTGCACTAGCTGAGTGGCCACAAATAAAAAATGTGTCTTACTTTGTTCTTAGAGCCTTGATTTCTCTCATCAGGAAAGCATCTTGTGTTCAAGCTGCCAGGCGTACAGTAAGTCATTATCCCAGGCCACCACCCTCTTCTTCTTTCTCCATCCTGCAGGCTCCTTTGGCTATAAGCTGCTTTCCATCAGCCTGCCATAGCCTCAGCTGGGTAGCTGGCCCAGGATGGAAGGCTCTCATCCGAGAAAGCTGGCTCACGTGGCTTGCCTTGGCTGTGGCCAGAGCTCTATGGCCTTCCCCTGTGGCTTATGCTCTGGTTCCAAGAGTGAATGCCCCAGAAAGCCAAGCAGAAGCTATGGCATCTGTCAGAACGTAGCCTCAGGAGGAATCTCTTTTCGTCATGGTCACAAGCCTACTGTGGTGGTTTGAATGAAAATGGCCCCCGTAGACTCATAGGGAGTGGCATTATTTGAAAGGATTAGGAAGATGTGGTTGTGTTAGACTATGTGTGGCCTCATTGGAGGAAGTGTGTCACTGGAGGCGGGCTTTGAGGCTTCAGAAGCTCAAGCGAGGCCCAGTGACTCACTCTCTTTTCCTGGAGCCTGTCAATCCAGATGTAGAACTCTTGGCTCCTTCTCCAACCATTCTGCCTGCATGCTGCCATGCTTCCTTCCACTATAAGGAACTCCCCAATTCCTGATAGCATCTCTTGGACCCCTGTCCTCAGTTAAAGCAGGAGCTGTTTGTTTGCAGAGATCTGCTCCAGCTATGAGATGGGTTTTGTCACACATCACCCAGGGAATGCAAGGCAACTGGAGGCTCACTTTGGTTATGACAGCCAGGCTTCCCGTGAGTGGGCTCTGTGTCCCAGTCCACACAAGATAGAAAACCCTGCAGCATGTCTGTTTGATCACCTAGAGAACCAAACACATTTGGGGGAAGGGGAAGCACTCATGAAGCACCTACTGTGTGAAGCGTTGTGCCAACTGTTTTACATATTTTTCATTCCAACCTTTGAAAACCTCTGTGAGACGGGTGCTATTGCAGAGGCTCTGCACACAGAGAAACTGCTCACAGCCACACCAAAGTCAGAATGAACCGAGCCGGAGCCGGAGCCGGAGCCGGAGCCGAGCCGGAGCCGGAGCCTGTGCTCACCTGTGCTGTTCACAGTACCATCTCCTTCTGTGTCAACTTGAGTTCTGATTGTCTTTCTTGGGAAGGACGATAGAAACACCCCACTGTCCTTAACCTGACCTACTTGTGCCTGGGGCTGATGTAGGACCAGAGCTAGGGCTGGAGTCTGCGGACAGAAGGAAAGCAGAGGCAGGAGGATCACTTTATCCTAG
Source organism: Cricetomys ansorgei (assembly GCA_026225945.1). Lineage (NCBI taxonomy): Eukaryota > Metazoa > Chordata > Mammalia > Rodentia > Nesomyidae > Cricetomys > Cricetomys ansorgei. The sequence continues at coordinate 35,748 of JAMJFZ010003722.1, read as the reverse complement.
AGTTCCGCTCCAAAGCTCCCCTTAAACCTCGAAAACAGTCCCTAAAGCCTCTCTCACCACATTCGGCCACCTCTCAAATTACTCCGTCCTTATGCTGGGCTGTGGGCCTCTTCCCCAGCTCCCAGGCTGGAGCCTGCACCTGCCCACATTCTCAGCACATGTCAAGACCCGGAACCTCGGGGCCCAGCGCTGCCCAAATCCTCTGCTCCTCTTGCTTCCCATCCTCTGCTTCCATGCTTCTTACACAGAGATTATTAAATATAACCCCCATCTGCAGGAAATATGCAAAAACTGTTTATGTTTGGAAACTAAAATACACGAAACTGAGTCATCAGGCAATTCTCTGCTTCAGTAAGCGATACATGCCCAGGCCAGCAGGCCTGAAATAGCACAGGAAAGCCTTTTCCCTGCTCATCGTTCTGCCTACGGAGCACTTTGGAACAGAGTTCAAGTCTGGCAGTGTGAAGCCAGGACCCTCCAAGCCTTCCTCAGACAGAGCCGGGGCTCTGGGGGAGAAGCCAAGGGCTGTTAACCCGGCCTACGATCAACTTCAGAGAAAGATGGGTGGGACATATCTACGCTCCAGAAGTCATCTCAAGACCTGATGGGGTCAAGGTCCAATGAAGATTCTTCTTTCTCTCACCCCGTGAGCTGGAGACATTGACTCCCCGAAGAAGCTCCTTTTCCACAGGGCTGCTCTCCTTGGTCCAGAGGAGGGCTGGGCACAGCTTGGCAGCCCAGTGACCAGCCCCTGGGAGCAACAACAGCCCCTGACAGCCGCCCCTCAGACAAGTTCTTACCAACTGTTCCTCATCCCTTCCTCCCCTTCCAACGCAGACATGGGTCTCCCTCCATACGACTTCTGGTCCTGGGAGACACGCACAGGACACAAAGGTCCACTGGCAGTGTACTGGCTGTTCTGAGCCCTGTGTGAGTGGGCCTTGACCTCCCCAACTCACCATCTCTAGGCCTACTGAGAACATGCCCAGCTCTTGCTAACCTTGAGCCATGATAGATTTCTTCATCTAAGCAGGTGTTCAATAGAACCTGCCACAAGTGCACGTGTTCATTCAGTCATTCAACAAAAACTAGTGGACCACTGCCAGAGAGCCAGCTGTGGCCAGACTCCGGGTGCTGGACACATTGAGAGAAGGCCCTGCCAGGAGCAGATGCCCCTCCAGAGCCTGGAGTACCCCCCGAAGAAAGCACCTTCCCAGCGGAAGCTAGTATGCTGACCCCTCACTCCAGTGCTGGATAGAGCTCTGTTCTGCAGCTTTTAAAATTTACCTTCAAAAAGGAGAGTAATTTTTAGTTTGGTGCAATGGTTGAAGTCTGTGAAAGCCCAGCATTCCGATTATTTTCCCACGTCTCAGTTTCCCCATTTGAAGAGGTAACAGATGCAATGGAGGTTGTTCGCACATATTTGGCACACAGTAGACAGTTAATCAAGGCTGTGGTGGTTATGAGCATCCACTGAGCTCTCAGGCCACAGGATACGTTCCTGTTATCTTCTGCCTCTCTCCAAATACTCCTGAGGGTGAGCACAAGGCCAGGCCCCAAGCTGCTTTCTGTTCTTAGTCTCGTTGCTCTCACCAGAGATACCGAGCAGTGCCCGAACCTCACTGCCCCAGAGCCGCCATGAGGACTGAGTTAGACAGCACCCATCTGTGACCTGTGCAACATTTTCTGTGAATGGAGCTAGTCTCTGGTGAACATAGCAAGTCTTTCTCCACACACAGACGAGGCCGGGATGCTTTGAGTTGCAAGCCAGGAGACAGGTGAAGACAGTATCCATTAGCTTGCTCTGTGCTGCCCAAGGGGGCCAGGATGTGTACTGCCCAGCATCAAGGGGAATAGGAGCCTTAGACCAACTGCAACTGACTCTCTGGAGCCTCACTAGCTGGATGAGGGTGAATCTGAGGATGCCAGAATCTACCCACAGGGAGGAGAGCCACCCTGATGTGTCGCTTACGTGGCACTCACGAGCCTTGGGTGGGACATCCCTGCAAAGTCATTCCAGCTCTTCATAAGGACGCTGAGACGAATGGACCTGGCTAAACACTGATGAGAAAAGATGCCCGCACCAACCTGGGACTTCTCCAGAGGCCACGGGCCCATAGCCACACGGACAGCAGCAGCCGCTGGCAGGTTCGTGACTGTTAAGTCATCCAAACCCTTGGTCTAGCAAAGTACTTGTTCTGGAAGATCCTAGGAGAGTCCTTTGCTTCCTCCATCTCCAAGCCAGAGTTATAACTACACAGAAAAGAGTGGGCAGTGTGGGGAGCCCCAGCTTCAGAAAGAACAGGCCCCTAAGCTGATCAGACACCGAGGATACCCCGGACCCCTACTCCAAAGGCCCAGGAGGCAATGTGACTGCTAAGTGTGTCCAGGCCAAGAGCCGTAAGCCCAAGGAAACCCAGGCTTCCTGCCATCTCTATTCATTCTTTCCAACAAGCCCAGTAGTAGTTCCAAATCAATGCATAGGACTCCACCCTTCCATAGCCCTGTGCTCCAGCTTGGGATGGGTCTCGGCAGCCAGCAGGCTGGTGCTGGGGAAGGACACCAAGGTGATGTACTTAGGGCAACATGGGGAGATATGGAGCCTTCTGGGGACACACACATCCTCTCTTGTCTGGGGAAGCTCATGCATGCCCCATGCCTACACTCCGACACACAAGGGAAGCTGCCCCTGGATAGAGTGGAGGAGCGGAGCAGTGGCCTCCGGTGCTCTCTGCAGCCTGGCTGGAGGCGCGTTCTGAATGCGGCAGTACATAAACTCTTGGCAAAGTTGGCTTTCCATGGTTTGCTGAACTCCGGAACACAGATGTCCCATTTGTGTTTCATTAGCGCCTCGGCCGCTCTGCGGCTCTCGACCTCTGCACCAGGCAATAATGGCCTGGCTCCGGCCCATCCGCGCCAGCTGGCCGGGGACCTGCTCTGCCGACCAGGACTGTGTCTGCTGTCAGCCCTTTCCAGGCGACTGGATGGCTCCTCATCACCACGGTGTCTCAGTGGGCCTGGGTGAGCATGGGGGGAAGGGGCTGGGCTGTACGGGTCATGGGGTTGCTGCATGATTCTTGATGGGCTGAGTGAGCATGGGGAGGGGGTCTTCATGAGCCCGGGAGTGGACGGACACTAACAGACACCCTCAGAGGGAGAAGAGGCATCCAGAGCCCAACTACCCCGGGAGAGTTAAGAGGAAAAGAAGGGAAGGGTAGGGGACAAAAGAGAGTCAGCAGAAAGGAGGGAAGAAAACATGCAGGGGATGGGGGGAGTAGGGAGGAAGGAGGACTGGGGGTGGGGGGAAGACATGGCAGTTGAAAGTGCAAACGGCCCTGGAGCTGACCACACTGGGAGCTGGACATACGCAGTTGGGCCTGGCAGGCCACAGCCTGGAGCAAAAGGCCAGGCAGCGTGTGAGTCCCACAGCAAAGGCCACAGGCCACATAGAGCTTCTGAGGGACAGCTGAGGACTTCAGGAGCAGCCTTGACCCCTCATTCCACCAGAGAGCCTGTGCACGGCTGTTGTGTTTCTGGCACCCTCCCTCTACCCTCTGACAGCCCGCCCCCATCCGTGTTCCTGGGGAGGGCTTCAGGAGAACCAGACTCTTCTGTGAGGTTGACAAACACAAAGGCCCTGGGCCTGGAGTTTGGCAGGTGATCCTTCTAACCCACAGCTCAACGGAGTTCTGCAGGAAGTTGGCACAGCCCAAGTTCCCTGCCTCGAAGCCAAGGCCCCTCCAGAGGCCCACAGCAAAGTGGGCTGCTGATAGCTTCTAAGACATTGCTCCAGGTTGTCTGCACTCCAGGCCTGAATCTGGCTCTGGCCCCGGCACATGTGTTCGCCAGTCTTCACCTGCATTGAGGTACAAGGGGAACGTATTGCAATCAGAAGCCTCGCCGTGGTGGGATTTGAGACGTGTCCCAGTCATAAAGGGACCAGTTGGGGATGGAGGGCCCAGAAGGAGAGAATATTGGGAGAGAAGGCAGGAAGGCCATTTTATTGCTACTGTATATCCTGTGCTAAGCATATTCAACTGTGGAGACACAATGGAGAAAGCACTTTCTCGTTCTGTGGTGAGACAGGAACCCAGCGAAGGTACCAGTGACCTAGTGAAGTTGGAATTCACGTTCAGGTCCACGGTTTCTTGTGCCGTCTTCTGCCTGCTCAGGATCGACACCAGTGGGCTCAGAAGCTGGGACCTGGCAGTCCCAGGCCATACAGATGGCCTCTACCGTGGGTAAATCTGTAACCTTTTCAAGGTTGGGATGGTGCAAAAGTGACTCTGGCACCTTCAGGGGAAACTTGGCTTGTAGCTCTGAGTTTGGATGTTCCCTGATGCTGTGACCGTGGCTCACTGTCAGCCTCATAATAACCAGGGAGAACAAACAACGCTCTATCCTACCTACGCTGCCGATGGTGTCCCTTGGCTGGGTGTGGTCCATGCATCTTCAGCCTACAGTGTTTACTGAGGGGACACCGCCCCGTGGCAATTGAAGAAGCAGCTGTTCAAGGATCGTTTGACTGTGTTGGGGATTCCCAAGCGGCGAGGACATGGGTATGAAGCATGCTTCTCACGGTTTGTTTGCAACATTCCAAGTGTTTACGGAAGTCTCTCTAGCTCATTTTAGCTGTTGTGATTTTGGAGTGACTGCACAGAAGTGTATTTATATCAACAAAACCAATTACATGTGCGATCTTGCAGGCTTTCTGTTATAGACAGCGTTAATTGTCAACGTGATAGAATCTAGAATCACCTGGAAGATGGGCATCTGGGGGTGTGTGTGTGTGTGTGTGTGTTTATCTTGTATAAATTGAGGTATGAGACCTGCCCACTGTGGGCGGCACCATTCCCTGGCTGGGATACTGGGCTCTGTAAGTGTAAAGGGGAGCTGAGAAGTAGCAGGCATTCGTCATTCTCTGTTCCTGACTGTGGCTGTCACATGACCAGCTGTTGCAAGTTTCTGCTCCCTTAACTTCTTGGCTGTGATGGACTGCAGTCTTAAACTATGAGCCAGAATAAACTCTTCCTCCCTTAAGTTGCTTTTGTTGGGATCCTTTCTCACAGAAGCAGGGTAAGAAACAAAGATTCCTTCATCTTGCGGTTTCTTCAATCACCGATTTTTTTAAGATTGACTTTTTATTTATTTGTGCATGCGTGTGTGTGCGTGTGTGTGTGTGTGTGTATTTTGAGTACACACACGTGTACATAAATGGGTGTGTACATGTGAGTGCAGAGGTCATGAAAGAGCACCAGAGCCCTGGAATTGGAGTTACAGGCAATCGTGAGATGCCCAATATGGGAACTGAACTCAGGTTCTCTGAAAGAAGAGCTACGCTCGTAACTGCTGAGACATCTCTTCAGTCTCCAGTTCCCTGATGTGTGAAGGCGTGTCCCTGGAAACGGTACGGAGCATAAGCAGGCTGCAGGATGATCCATGAGGAAGGCTGAGTTGGCTAACCATTGACATGGGCAGGGGCATGCTGGCAAGGGCCTGAGGAGGGAGCCAAGGGACTCCTCAGAGAAACACAGCCAAAGCCACAGATGTTTTGAACTGAATTCTCTAGAAACTACCCTTAGGCCCCTGAAAGCCACGCTTAAGGCAGGAGACTTTTTCTGCTCTTGCTTGACTCTTCTCAAAAGAGGAGGACACCAGGTATCCTCAGTGGGCACCACCAGCAACCTCCTGCATGGACTCTGTGTGGACTGAGGAACGCTGCCCAGAAGCCACCAGTAGCACAGTTTTCAGGGCCCACTGATGGCAGCACAAGCAGGCTCCAGAGCTAAGCACCATAAAATCAGGAATGGGAGGGCAGAACTGGGGGCAGGCCCAGTCCAGCAGGGAGCTTAGCTGTGGAGTCTGGGGGTAGTGTTAGTTGGCCACAGGATCCTGGTTTGGAGGAGCAGGCTGTGACAGGAAAATTCTGGTCAGGATCTTCAGTCCCAACAAAAACCTAGGTCAGACTGTGTCGAAGGAACTAGGTTTGCTGCTGAGATGGCTGGTGGTAACTGTCAAGAGAATCTAGAATCATCTGAAAGATGGATTTCTGAGCATGCCTGTGGGAATTACCTTGACTGCAGTGAGGTGGGCAGATCTGTCCACTGTGGGTGGCACCATCCCCTGGCTAAGATCCTGGACTATACAAGCAGAGAAAGGGAGCTAAGCGGCAGCAGTCATTGAGCTCTGCTTCCTGATGTAGACACGATGTGACCGGCTGCTTCAAGCTCCTGTTGCCTTGACTACTCCACCACAATGGGCTGTACCCTTGAACTATAAGCCAGAATAAACCCTTTCTCCTTTGAGTTGCTTTTGTCAAGTTATTTTTTTTTTAATCACAGCAACAGGAAAAGAAGCTAAGACACCTTCCGTAAATGATTGTGTTGGGTATGTCACTGCTTCAGGCATGGCTGGATCCAGGAGTCCTACTGATGTCTTCAGGGCCTGTCTCTGCATCTCTTCACTTTCTGGCAGGTTCTCCCTTGTAATGGTGAGAGGATGACCATTGCAGTAGCTCTGCCCTCCCCCATCAGCTCCAACTGTACCAGTTCTAGACTGCATGCCTGTCTCCATAGTTATGCACTCAGGGCTGGTGCATAGCAGCCCATCATTGCACTGGGTTCAGATGAGGTACTCCTTCAGGAGGGCTCTCAATAGGAAAGTTTGTGTCCTGTTTATACAAAGTTGGGGGGTTACTTAGAGGGAGCAGAGCAGGGAGGCAGGAGAGGAAGAGAGGGCAAGGAGGAAGGAGCCACCCGAGATCCAGCCAATCTGGGCCATCTCCATGCTCCTGGAGATCTCAAAGGATTCAGAGAAACCCATGCACCTCCATGAACTGATGGCTCTGGGGCAGATGGTGTTCTGGTCACTTCGTCTTGGTCAGCTTGAAGCTGCAGCTTAAAGAGACCACTGCCCATAGCTCAACGGGGCGTCAAGGGGGAGGGGGAGGGGGGCGAGAAGACCCTTCCCGTGTGCTGGTTATCGCTCTGGGCCCCAGCCTTAGGAGGAAAAGGGAGCTGTTCTCCTAGTCAGTGCCTGACTTAAAGATGGCATGTGGCCTGGCGTAGCCAACAAAAGGGCTGGGAGCCAAAAGGGGAAGAGCCTGAACTCTTGGGAAAAGCTGCTCTGCTGATATGGGGGATGGAGAGGGGAGGAGGAGGATGTGGAGGGGGAGGAGGAGGAAGGGGAGAAGAAGGAGGGGGAGGAGGAGGAAGGGGAGGAGGAGGAGGGGGGGGAGGAGGAGGGGGAGGAGGAGGAGGAGGAAGAATAGGAGGAGGGGAGGAGGAGGGGGGAGGAGGAGGGGGAGGGGGGAGGAGGAGGGGGAGGGGGAGGAGGAGGAGGGGGAGGAGGAGGGGGGGGAGGAGGAGGAAGGGGAGGAGGGGGAGGCGGAGGGGGAGGAGGAGGAGGGGGAGGAGGAGGGGGAGGCGGAGGGGGAGGAGGAGGGAGAGGAGGAGGAGGGGGAGGAGGAGGAGGGGGAGGAGGAGGAGGGGAGGGGGAGGGGGAGGAGGAGGGGGAGGGGGAAGAGGAGGAGGGGGAGGAGGAGGAGGGGGAGAGGAGGAGGAGGCGGAGGGGGAGGAGGCGGAGGGGGGGTGGAGGCAGAAGGGGAGGAGGAGGAGGAAGGGGGAGGAGGAGGAAGGAGAGGAGGAGGAGGAGGAGGGGGAGGAGGAGACAACAAAAACCATCCTGTCTACCTTTGCAGTTCATGATATCCGAATGGCAGAAATGGGCAGCCACTCCACCACCATGAGGGGAAGCCGCCTATGGAGAAATTGATCTGCTGAGGGTGACCAGGGAGCATCAAGTTGCCAGGGGCCTCAGAGAGGTTGCAGAGGTGCTGAACTAGACACCCCGAGGCTGCTTTAGTCAGGTGACATAAAGACCTCCCTTCTTTGTAGGGAAGGTCCAGAGGAGCAAAGACCTTGGGGGATTTGGGGACCCTGATGGCTGCTAATACCTAGGCCAGTGGCTGCACTTGATTTTCAGAGCCGTGACTCATATTCGCTGGTGCACAAGGCAAGTTCATCACCTCCAGGACACAAAAAGAAACCTTCTCCCTAATAACTCTCGGGGCCTGGTTTAAATAAGGAACAATCACGTGGCCTTCCGGAAACCAACATTTCTTTTTACACAGTCAGAAAAGAACGTCCCCAATGTACCAGCTTCAGTAGGGGATGGTGAAGTTCATGGTGGCTGTGTGTTGGTGCTGAACTGATGCTGACGTATAGTCAAAGGAGGAGAGAGACTATGTATGTGCTAAGCTGAGACTGATGGTTTACAAACTAGAAAAATGGGTCCTGCCCCCACCGGTGTGTGTGTGCATGCATGTGAAATACTTGACGTATTTAATACATTTTCTTGAATTTCCTACAGAGGAAAAAAAAAAAAGATCATCTCCTTCAAACTAGAATGATGATCCCAAAGAAACCCTTAGCAGCCGCCAGGAAGCGGAAGCAGGGAAGCTGATGGTCAGGCGCCCAGCACCAGGGAGGTGGCCCAGCTCCCCGTGTGCCCGCCTGCTAGAGGATCTCTGGCCAGTGCAGAAGGAAAGGTCAGTGGGGCCAACCCTCGGGCTCAGAGCCAGCAGGATTCCCCCATTTCATCCTCTGCTCCCTGTCAAGTCCACTTCCCTCTAAGAACTCTGGGATTTTGCCAATGAGCCCGAGACACAGCAAAGCCCCCAGAAGCATCCAGGTGTCACAGGCAACCCGCACAGGCCGGGTCCTAGGGAGTCCCTTAAGCTTGGGGAGTTTGGCACGTGGGAGGTTAATTCTCTTATCAAAACTATACAAAATCCTAATTTTGCAGAGTGGCAATTTGGGGGAAAAAAAACCCTCAGCAATGGGAAAATGTTTGGTTATGCAGCACAGACATTCAGTTCTCAGGGGATCAATTATAAAAACACTCATTCAGCTATTTCTATTCAAATGAACACCTGAAGAGGAGGCCTCGATGGTTTTAAAAGTGTGTGGATATTACTGGATAAACGTTAGTCCAATAAAAGAGATCATCATCCTCTGCTTGTGTACATTTAAGTTGACACTAAAAAGATCTTTGTGGGGGATCGTCGGCTGCTGCGCCTCCTGCATCTTTTTATCTCTTCGGCCCTTAACGCTTTAGCAACTGAAGGAAACAAACCAAGCTCAGCTGCTCCTGGGTTTCTCTCCTCTCAGCCCCAGGATGACTCTGACATGGGTGCTAAGACCACACCTACGTGGGCAGCTGTTGTCCTGCCTGAACGACTACAGAGCACCCTGCTCTGAGGCTCTGCCACCAGCCCCTAATAAGAACATGTAGCCCCTGCTTGGAAACAGCCAGGGATTTGCATTTGTCCTGTGGTCACAGCTCATGAAGCGTTCTTACTCAGAATTTGTTCCTGATCTCCTTTCTTAAGGTCTGAAAAGAATCCCTGCCTCTGCTTCCCAACATTCACATGCACATGTGTGCATGCATGCACATACGTGTGGCTATGTACATATGCTCACACAGGACGCACATATGTATATGCACACACATGCTCACACACATGATATGCACCCATCCTCACACATGTACACACATATGGATATGTACATACATGCTCAAACACACACAGGAATATGCACACACGTGCTCACCCATGCACACAGATGCACACACATACACACAGGTACATACATGCATACATCTTTCTACCTCTCTAAATAGAAATTAAAGGAACCCATGATCCAGGCAGCCTCTCCACCTGCAGCTCTGGGACATGGAACAGGACTCTAGACAGAGACCCCACCAAACTCTACTCTCCGCATGTTTCCTTTGCACATCCAAGAGGCCTTGGTCCAGAATGAGATGGAGTGGGGCTGGGAATGCGGCTCAGCTGGTAGGGTGCTTGCCTAACATGCAGGAGCTGCGGCCCAACCTCCAGCATTGCATTAAAAAAAACCCAAAAAACAAAAAACAAAAAACCCACAGGCATGGTTGTATCCATCTGTAACCCTAACACCCAGGAGTGGAGGCAGGTGGATCAGAGTTCATTGTCATCCTCAGCTACAAGTTTTGAGGCTAGCCTAGGATATGTGAGGCCCTATCTAAAAGGTAAAACACAGAGGACACTGGCCAAAGTCCTAGGGTGGTAGTGGGGAGCTCAGGGAGCTATACTTTGAGGGATCAAAAACAAACACTCTGCTGTACTCCCAATACTGGGGAGACTGAGGCAGGAAGTTCCCGAGTTGGAAGCCAGCCTGGGCTACACGGGGAGCCCTAGTATCACAATAAGTAACTTCAGCCAGTTGATTTTAAAGCAGACTTTCATAAAAGGCACATATTTCACTTCCAGCTCTGGAGCCACAAATTGGCACACGGGCCCCTGGGTGCTCTGGCTTCTCACGTGTCTCTCTCTGCCCTTTCCCTAATGCCTGAGGCAGCTGGACCTCTCTCCTACCACAGGGACATGGCTGGGGGGCCTCTCTCCAGATGCCAGTGCCCTCCTTACCCAAGCAGACATGGGGAGGCAAGGGGGGGGGATGCCGCAGCTATCCCCCGGTGAGAACAGCTTTCTTAAGGGCAAGCTGCAGTGCCTTGCTATATCTACTTTATTTAGGTGTGGGCCACACCTGCCTGCCCCTGGGGTTGATGGGACAGTGGGAGAGGAGGGAGGTGTGCAGTGCCAGTTGCAGCCACCTGGTGAGCACAGCAGATTTCTTTGTAGGCTGCTCATTATGTTGGCCCACTAAGCCCCCATTCCAGGGCTAACAGTGACACCTGCAGTTTAACTAGCCGCATGTCAGACTGAAGGACAGTAGCCTAGGATGTGATGGAGACATCTCTGGCCATCTATGACTCCCTGGGACATTCTTGTCATTTGCCCCAGGGGTGTGTGGAGGATCCTCAGATCTCTGATGTTGCTGTAGGAGCCAGATAGGCCGCGGGCTGTGTCCAGAGTCTTCAAGAGCACTGACCTGCACCTGTTGCTGTCCCCACCAAGCTGGGGTTTTGGCTTAGTGGGAAGGACAGAAACCAGCCTATCATGGCAGCAGCATGGGACAACCAGCCATTGACAGCCTCACCCTCTCCCCTGTTCCTCTCTCACTCAGCAAACTGAGATCCCCAAGTCAAATGCTGTTTTTATAGACCAGGAGACTGAGGGCCACAGAGGGGAAGGAAGCAGTGTGGTTACGGTTGCCTAAGGCCATGGTTCTCAAGCCTGGTTCTTGCCCTGGCCTCTGACCATATAACGGTGTACAAGACAGTAGTGGATCGCCTGGCTCTTGACCTTCCTTGCAAGACCACCATGGGAGACTGCACACAGCTTCTCTACAGATTGTCTGCTTGACACAGCCCGCTGCTTTGCCTGTATACTGTATACATGAACACACACACACACACACACACTAGGCCAACACAACCTAGGAGACAGCAGGTCGGAGGTGAATTACTTTTATTTCTCTGAATCCAATCATAGTGCCCTGAGGCGGGGCTTCAGCAGCCCTGGCTCCGTTTCCCTCTGTACACTTGCCTGCAAGTCTAAGAGCCAGAACATAGGAAAATAAAGCGAGGCGAAGATTTCTTTGTAACTTTCTCAATATTCTGCTGATTGCCAGCTCGGTAGCAGATGTGCTATGCTTAATGATGCATAGACAAGAAGCAGTCCCTAATCCCTAGATGAACTTCTTATCGCTAAATATATAAAGGGGAAGCTATATAAACTCAATTTAGCCCTCTGCTCCTCCAGCCTTCCCACTGAGGCATGGAAGCAGAGCACGGGTGTCTAGGAGACCCAGTGAGGATAGAGCAAATGGAGGAGGCCACAGGCTAGCCCACCACAGCAGCCACAACCCGTGCAGTGACAAGCAGTCTACCTACGTTTCCACTACAGCACCCGAACGGATAGTTTTGAAGCCTGCAGTGGCCACAGAAGCACAAGTTCACACCAGCTCTTCCCTGCTCTCCCCTCGAGGGCCCCAGTGATCCCCCACACTGCCTTTTCCTCCTAATCTAAGCTTCTGCCCATGCAGACAAGGCTTAAAAGCTGACATGCTGAACGGCACGTTGGTGCTGGCGTTCCAGTGTGCGAGTGCTGGGTCACAGTCCCAGGGAAGCCCAGGTCCAAGTGGACAGACGTGAGGTCTAAGAGCTGAAAACACCATCGGTGGGCACCCCAGACATCAGGAACAGAGGGAGACTCTCCTCTACCAGTCCTGCAGGTGGACAGCAGAGAGGGCGGAAGGAATAGCAACTCCAGTGGCTCAGGGGACACTGAGGGCTGGAAGGCAAGCTGATGATGACCTGGGAGCAGCTGACCTTCGCTCCACAGCAAGTGAAGACCCTCACCTGAGGGCTCCTGCCACCATGCTGAGAGGGTGGTCATGAGGATTGGGGTTCAATATTCAGAAACCCCAAGAGGCCAATCTAGGGCTTGACCATGTCTTTAAAGAGCTGTGTAGCCCAGGTGGCCTTCTAATCTCACAGGAGTCAAGGAAGCAGGAAGGCATGATGGGAAAATGTGTGCACATCTTCCACCCACTGGAGCCAAGGGCCAGCTTATACATATTGAGATGTGAGTCCACTCAGAAGGCTTTTCCATTAGCAGTGTGGAGAAGCCGTGGCCAGGCTGGGGGAATCTGTATTTCACCTTACGCTGCACACAGCTGGGTTCAGATTGGCACCACTGCTAATATGCAAATGAGGCTGTATCTGTATTCATTAGGACTCCCCAAGGAGCCAGGAGGGACCAGGGTCCTTCTCTTCTAGAACCAGCAAACAAAGACAGGAATGGGGCACACCAGGGGGTAGTCGGCTGCTGGGACAGGGCAGGTGGGAAAGGGGTCATGCCATTGGAGAGGAGAGGCTGGGTCTTTAGAATGGTTTCCTAGGGGAAAGCATTACCAATAGGAGTCATAGACCCCCAAGTGCCTTGTAGTCAGAATGTCCTCCAAGAACCCCCATCTAAGAGCCTCATTTTATTGATGGAAAAACAGGCCCAGAGAAGAAAAAATCATACATTCTAGTTGTGACCTTTTTGTTCCTATGTGAATATGGTTGTGTCGAATTTTAATTTTACTCACGTAGGTCAAGACCAAGATCCTTAAAAGGCCCCTCACTCGGAGGCTAAGTGTGTTAACTAAGTAGAAGGCCTGGCCATGCCTGCAGTGTGCATAATGCTATCAAGGGAACCCGAAGAGCAATGTTCACGCATGTAGGATGCCTGGGTAATACTCAACACTGATCAGTACTCAGTACTCCAGTCACATGGGAAGCAAAGGCCAGTGCTGTGAGCACATGCTGTGTGCCAGGCTTGAGCCTGGGAACCGGTCAGCTCTGTTTCAGAGTGACACCCCAACTTCTGGCTCCTGCCTTTCAGCTCTGAGCCCTGCTCTTGGATCCCTTCTCCAGGCTTTTCCTGGAGAACTTGGTGCAGTCTGCTTGCTGTTCTAGATGGCTGGGTACAGTCCCCAGCAGTTCAAGGTCTGTTACTCTTAAAGTGGGAAAGGAGTGGGGCTGGAGAGAAGCTCCTCTGTCTAAGTTTGGTTCCCAGCACTGGCATTGGGCAGCACCTGCATTGGGCAGCACCGGCACTGGGCTACAAACACTCACCTGCACCTCCAGCTCTAGGGCGATACCACTGCGTCTGACCTCCAAGGGCACCTGGGCCCACAAACATGTAATTAAAAATAAACCTTAACAAAAGGTCAGCAAGAGAGCTACCAAGAGGGCTCAGGGTGTAAAGCAACATGCTGCACAAGTCTGATGACCTGAGTTTGGTCCCCAGAACCCATGCTGCAGACTTCTCAAAGATGGCCTTTGGTTTCCACATGTGGTAGGTACAGTCCCCTTCCCGGTACTGAGAGGCAGAGTTAGACAGATTTCTGAGTTCAAGGCTAACTTGATCTTTACAGCAAGTTCCAGGCCAGCCAGGGCTTCATAAATTCTGTCCTGATATTCAGGAGAGCTCTACAACCCCAGTGCACCCAAAAAGGGCATGCCTAACCTTGGTGCACAGGCTGTGCCGTCTCCTCCCCTATTCTAGACTCTTACTCCATTCCTGATTGGTTCTGAGATTCAGGGCTGGGTTCCAGGATAGACTCCTTGGTAGCCAGACCAGCAGCCTGCCTGTCTCTCTTCCTATCTGAGTCTTCCCTTCACCCTCTAGGGCAGGGACTTCTTTTTTGAGGATTATGGGCATTACTCTGAAGTTGGTCTGTTCCTCTGAAGGATAAAACTGTTAAAGCCACACATGAACTTGGCGTTGATTTCCCTTGATGCTCTTAGCAACCAGTTAAGGAAGTATTAGGTCGGTGAAACCATATTGGGTTTTGATCAAAATAAGTCATAGGCCAGCACTGATCTGTTGTAACCCAGAGGCCACTTTCCAGGGCTGGTTATGGGCCAGCCTGTGCTATGCTTCCTTTGGCCGTGACTGTAAACTCCCTTTTCTTGGTCAGAACCTGCCCTAGCCAGGAGAAGATGAGACAGTGAGGAAGTGGTTACTAATGTAAGGAAGGGGTTCACTGTAAACCCTCGACTCTATAAGGACCTTCAGCTGCCAAATGCACCTCCACCAGCTGGGCTTCCTGTCATGACCTGTTCAGTAAACAGTAGTTAAGATTCTTTAGGTCGGAACCCTTTCCCAAGAGGATGGACAGGATCACAGCAGATGGCTTCTGCTTTGAGGCCTCTTAAAGTCAAACTTTAAGACCCTGGGCTGAGTTTCAGGGTCTGTTTAGGGTTATGGGGTTTGAAGCCTAGCTCTCATGGCTCCCTGCTGATACCCTTAGGCAAACTGCTGGCTTTCTCTGATTCCTTAGCCTCCAAGAGGTGACACTATCCTAATCAGTGCTTTCTTCCATTCACCATAATGCGGACATGCAAAACTGTCCCCTCATGGAGCAGCCACACATCCACAGCAAGTGGTAAAGCTCAGCCAGAATGCTTTGAGAACAGAGAAGACCTAACCCAGCCTGAAAGATCTCAGCCACCTCAGAGCAGACAACTGTCTATAAGGACAACGGTGGGTAGAGAGGAGTTGGGACAAGAACTTCTATGCACACAGAAGGGCCTGAGGCAGCCATGGAATTGGACAGGCCACACATGGTCTGGGTACTCATCCTGCACACTCCACTCATACTAGGCACCTGGGTTTGGATCTGAGTAAGCACAAGCACGAGCCAGGCCCTACCAGCAGACTCTCTTCTCCCTGCTTACCTGTCCTTGTGGGGCTGAAGCTGAGTACAGTGAGCAGGAGGAAGGGGTCCGCTTGAGAAGCATATCACACACAGGATACGGCAGGCTAGGTTGCTAGGCAAACCCTCATCACCCTGGGTACCCATTCTTAGTCAGAGGCACAGGCCAGGGCCGCACTCCTGCTGAACAGCACGGTTGCATGGGGACAGGGGAGAAGGCGGAAGGCACACACATTCCTGCCCTGTTGAGCTGAGGACATTGGGTACGGAGGTAGACAAGCTTCCTCCTGGGGCCACTCTCACAGCGCCTCTCTAGCAAAGGTTCTCAAGGACCTGTCCTCGTTTCTCCTCTTCCCAACAGCCCTGCTCCTGTCCCGCCCCCAGCCCACTCCCTCCCAACACAGCTACATATTGTTCACTATGTACCCTCCCCTTCAGCCTGCAGTAGAAGCTGTAATTAGAACCGACAGACAGGCGACGCCAGGAACCTGTGCTTCCCCCACTCCCGTTGGGTGGATGTCGAGTGTCTTCTGTTCAGGCTGAGTTGCCACACTCGGGGTAGGGATGGACACTGCCATTAGGTCAAGCTCCTGCACCTCCAGATGTGTCAAGTACAAAGATTTGGGGGCCACTGAGAGGAATGTGGGGTGCAAAATGTGTCAATAGCAAGTCAGGGAAAAAGCAAGCAAGAAGCAGAGAAGAGGCTTGGAATAGTAGAGACCGTGTGGGGGTGGGTGGGGTGGGGGTAGGGATCCCAGCATTTATCAATGAAACAGCAACAGCTGTTTCTAGCCTTAACTAGATTCAGTGATGGATGCCAAGGACTAAAAGGCTTCCCCACGGGCAAGTGACATGGCTTAGCTTGAAGGTATTTGCCACCGAAACTAATGGCCTGAGTTCAATCCCCAGGACCTACATGGTGGAGTGAATTAACCCCAATGAGATGTTCTCTGACCTCCGCATGCGTGTTCTCTCATGCACAAAGGCCTCCCCAGAAAGAACTCTGTAGATGAACAGGCCATGCCCTCTGGCTCCATAGGTACTACCACATGCCATCCCCTCATGGGGATGGGCCTGAATGTTACTCAGGACAGAGGTGCCAGCAGCAGTTTCCAGAGTAGGTACAGCCAAGCTGTCAAGGAAGTGTGAGAGTGGAACGGTGTTTAGTCTCCAATCAAGCTGATGTGCTCCAGCTAACCCTCCCATCAGGACCTTGGGTTCTGAGCATCTACCCACCCTTGGGTCCTGCAGTGTGGACCCTTCCCTTTCTCTTGGCTTGAGCCAGGTCCTGGTTGAGCTGTTTTGACCCTCCAGTTCCTTCACCGCACACTGTGGCATGCCACCCCACCCCGATCCCCAAAACACAGCTTCTGGTCGCTTTGTTCTCAGCACCAATCACTGTCTGCAAGCTACCTCCCTGTCCCTGGATGGCCCTTGCTATTTGAGGTTCAAAAAGCACATCCCCCAAACGGCCCGACTTCCTGCAGTGTCCCAAGGCTGCCAGGAAGCTGCAAGCATGGCCTTCAGTCAGGAACCTAAGCAGCTCTGGAACGCTATTACTACACCCACACTGAACATTTACACCTGACTCAAGCCCAGCTTCCAGAAATTGTACCTCCCTGTCCCTCTGCGGTCACCAAGCTCCCTCCTGCTCCCAGAAAATGTTGCCCCACTCTCAAACCTTGCTAATGCCTCCTTTCCTCTTCAGGTCAGAGCCCTTTGTGTGCAATGCTCCTCCCTTCAGCGTACTCGGGTACGTTCGTGTACTGGCCACCCTTCTCGAAGAACTCAAGTTTAAAGAGGACAAAGGCCCTGCTGGCTTGGCTCAGTGTGGAGAGCCAGGACTTCTCTACAACTTGTATCCACAAATCAAACAGCCTTTCCCCAAAGGACGAGTCTGCCCTGTGGAACAACAACAATTCAATCTAGTTTTACGCCAACTACTTCTGTCCACAAGAGTTGTCATGGCAGCTAATGTGGTGTCATTCGCAGTGGCCCAAGTGCCCAGCACTGACAATTCCTTTTCTTGCTGCAGAAACGCCGACACGTGGGAGGGATTGTGTGTGAGGTTCTTTATTTCTCTGGTTTAAAACAATGTGTGTTGTGTATGCAAGCATGTGCGCCTCACAAGCGTGGAAGTCGACAGCCTTCAAGAGGCACTCTCCCTTTCCTCCACGTGGGCCCAGCCTCTGTCAGCTTTGGAGGCAAGTGCTTTACCTGCGGTACCACCTCATTGGCCTAGGTTTGTTGTTTTCCTGGCATTTTTGAGACAGTTCTACTACATAACCCAGGCTGGCCTCAAAATTGACACCCCGCCCTCCCGAGTGCTGGGATCACAGGTGAACACCCGTCACACTCAGCACGGTCTTTGCTTTCAAGTATTAAAATGATGAATGCGTATTACTTCCATGGTCAGGATAAAAATCAGTATAAACAAACAAAAATTACTACTAACAAACAAAAACCAGCATTAACAAACTCAAGAGCACCAAATTTGCTGAAAAGCAATTCACCTAATAATGAGTTTGCCAGATAATAAACCATAATCACCACTTTGGTGAAAGTGGTACTTTATATACAACATATTGAAAACCCCCAAATTCACTTGTAGATACTGGCATTACTCTTAAAAACAAGAGCTATGACTTTTATTCAACCCCCAAGGTGTTTCTGCCCCCACTTCTAAAGGTAAGATCTCACGTAGCCCAGGCTGACTTTGACCTATATAGCCAAGGATGACCACGGGCCCCTCCAACTACAGGCGTATGATGCCACACCTACACACAGGTCTAAATTGTTCTAGGGTTAGCTCAGGATCTAAAGCATGCCAGGCAGGAATCCTAGCAGCTGAGCCACACCCTCACCCTGCCCTGACTTTATTTATAATAAAACTGTATTTAATGTCCTGGCTTTGGACATGCCAGTCTGCAGTCTGCAACAGACATGCCAGGAGGCAGTCACCACAGAAGAGCCAGTTCTAAAGCATCTGAATTGGTTTACTGGTCTTACTCTTGACGAGCTTTTTTCTCCTTCCTCCTCCTCCTGCCATTTTTAATTATAAGGACTCTCTTTTATTAATTAGATTTAACAGCTTTTTTACTCTTCTTGTATGTGAGTGGATGCGCTCCGGCTACACTGGGGAGGTCAGAGGGCAACCTTGGGTGTCAGAGCTTCATACTACCTTATTTTGAGATTTGGTATCTGGATGTTTGCCACTGTGGCTGCCAGACTCAGTATCCCAAGAGCATCTGAGGACTCTCCTCTCTCTACTTCTTAAATCCCCAGAGTTCTAGGATTATAGATGTGGACTACTGCACCTGGCTTTCCAGGGTCTCATGCTTGTATGGCAAGCACTTTGCCCACCGATCCACCTCTCCAGAACATTCCTAAGATGTACACCTTCTCCATGTGAGCTGGGTGTATGTATGCTGGCTTACTCTAGATTGTCTCTCCACAGCCATTCTAGACCTGACCTCACAATTCCTCACCCACCCACCGCCATCAACCATAACAGCTTTAAGGATACTCACACATCAGAAATGCATTTTAGATGCTGCAAGGCTAGATGCAAAAGAGCTAGCCCAGCCTTCCAAACAAAAAGGCCCATCACAGCAAGGGAAACAGGGCTCAAGACCAGGTCTATTAGAGTAAGAGAAGCCCAAGGTAAAATACAACTTACTGAAGTCCCAAACAAGATGTTTTAGCAAAGAAAGGTCTGTTTTCTCATCAGTAAGTGCTCACAGGCTGCAACATCATCATTTTCCTGTCATCAGACCTATTTCTCGACACCTAACAGACACAGTCCACAAAATGTAGCTACCACTGGTAATTTTGGAGGACTGTTTCCAGTGCCAGCCCCCAGCATAGGCAGGCAGGCAGGCCACTTGTCTCTTCACCATTGGCACACAGCATTTGTCTTGACATTAAAGGGAGAAAGCTCAGGATGGAGACTTCCATGCTCTCAACCCACCATAATTAAAGAGGGCTTTGCCTGCCCCCAGATGTTTCCCTTACTCTGGTCCTGTCCAAATCTCACAGCAGGAAACCGGGTGGGAAAGGCTGGCGCAGCTCTGCTGTCTGCAGCTTGCCTTTGTGCCTGCCCTCTAATAAGTCCAAATTAGGTTTCTACAGACTCTCCCACCGGGCGGGGACACACACGGACACACACACACACACACACACACACACACACACACCCTCACACACACAACAAACATGATCCTTTAAACACATCCTGTCCACATGCCATTTCACATAAAGTTCAAAAAGAAAAATCAAGGGAAAAAAAAGTGTTCTATTTTACTCATGACCTACAAAGGTATTAACCATGCTGCTGTGGTCACTAGCCGGGGTGGACAAGACAAAGACGTTCAATTCCTGGAAGGCCAGGGCTTTTCTTCAAACAACTGGGGGAGCTGAGATGGAACTCATTGAAAAGGTAAAGGTTTGCCTACGCATTGCTGAACAATGCCTGGGTCCGAGAGCAGCTGTGTGGCTATATATGTCGGCAAGACGTGCATGCAATCTCTTTCATTTAGCTACACCCCCAGGCCGCTAACCTCAAACTTACTTCTTCCCTCCTCTCCAGATGGGAAGAAACTTACCCCTACTAGTCCACTTTTACCCCTCCCCCACCCCGAGGTCTCTCTTTGCAGCCATAGATGTCTTGGAACTCATTATGTTGACCAGGCTGGTATCAAAGTCAGAGATCCATCTGTCTCTCCCTCCCAAGTCTTGGGGTTAAAGGCACCTTAGTGCCTTGTCATGCCTCACACACCAGAGTGGGGGATCCTCCTTGGCTCTCTCCCTGGAGCAGCTCTGCAATAGGTTGGTAGACAGTGTACCAAGCACGAAAGGTCCTGGCGTCACATCCTAGTAGCACTACATAAGCCTTTTTATCCAACACAGATCTGCGTACACTGGCTTTCTGTACTTACAAAACTCCATTGCAAAAGTCAACTCTGCAAAGCCTGGCAGAAGAAAAGGTTCCCCTGTCAAGGAACAAAGCAGACCTCAGAACGCACATTCTCCATGTTATGGTTGCCAGAGCCTCCGTAGGCCAAGTTCCCCAAGACCTTCCATTTTACCTTCCCTAGCAAGAGTGAGTCAAGACAGCAAACACAACAGCAGGAACGGCCTATTTCAGACTGACAGTTAATCACCACTGGATATAAATGACTAACAGGCTCCTCTCTATCACCCTACTACAGTGAACTCCCTGCTTATCCTGAAGCTTGAAAACAACCGAGGCCAGCCATAGTGGTGCATACCTTTAATCCCAGCACTGGGGAAACAGAGGGAAGAGAGAATCTCCTTAAGTTTGAGGCCAGCCTGGTATAGAGTTCCAGGATAGCTAGGGGCTACATAGAGCAATCCTGTCTCAAA
This sequence comes from Cricetomys ansorgei, assembly GCA_026225945.1. Taxonomy (NCBI): domain Eukaryota; kingdom Metazoa; phylum Chordata; class Mammalia; order Rodentia; family Nesomyidae; genus Cricetomys; species Cricetomys ansorgei. Next base: position 15,208 of record JAMJFZ010003722.1, on the reverse strand, counting down.
ACACACCACACAAGGGCTGGAAGACCCCGACAGGCCCTCACATACAAGTTCCTCTGCTTCCATTACAAAGCACAGCCACCCAGTGTCAACACTCAAGGACAGAAGCTTGTTCTTACTCCCTTTCAAGCTCCTGGAGAACACTAGGTTAGAAGGCCACTACACAAATTTAAGGAGTGCATAGTGGTGTGTGACTATAACCCCAGCACTCCGAAGGCTGAGCTAGGGTCATCTGGAGTTAAAGATAGTCTAGGTTACATACAAAGACTGACTTCAAGAAACAAAACACCAGCCACAGACAAGCCTGAGAAACATCTCCCATTAGAGATGGGTCAGAACTTCCTTCCGAAGATGGCTGTTAGAACACAGAAATCTTGGCTCAACCTGAAACTTCTAATATTTCTCCAGAGATGGCAATTACAAAATATGGATGCCTCCCAGTGTCAATGCATGTGCCAAAGCTGCCATGGCACCACAAGCTGGGCAGCAGAGACCCTATTACTCAGACGTTTTACCAATCATGGGCATTTCTTGTGAGTAAACACATACATACAGTTAGGGATCAAATCTAGGGTAGCTTCATATATGCTAGAAAGAAATTTTAAAAAATTTAATTACATGGCTTTGTTACTGTACTTAAAAATTAAGTTCATGGCATGAGTTTTAGAAGAATCTTGGCTAGTGAAATCATCACAGAAAGAAAAAAAAGATTTTTTATTAGAGGAACTAAAATGTTCACATTTGGGTCATATAACAATATAAAAGTCACAATAATTTTTAAGTTTCCTTCAAAAGAAAAATCCACTAAAATGTTACACTCAACAAAACCCAAAGCAAAAAGCATGTGGATGGGACAGGCAGGAGCATCTGTGAATTAAGAGGTCAGCCTGATCTACACAGGGAATTCCAGACCCTGCGCGCCCCCCCCCCAAAAAAAAAAGAGAGAAAGAAAAAAATAAAAACAAAAACCAAAGAAAAGCTACATGAAATAACTATATCCTTAAGTTGATATTAAAAGAGAGCTAAAAATTGTGCCCGGTATTGTATTTATTTTATGTAGTACCCTGGCTGATGCAGAATACCAAGTTTGAGGCAATGGGATAGTGGGTACTGGACTCATGGCAAACAAAATAAAAAGAAAGCCTACCCACCCCAAAATTCCTGTGTTGAAAAGCCTCCTGCAGCTAGACTGAACCCCAGCAGCATAGGGAGTGGCAGTCAGGCACTGCCGTGACATTCAGCACCCTTGTTCAGCCAATGCTGATTCAGTAGGACTTGAAGGAATGCAGGCTTTCTATAAAAACTATAGATTTCATGTTTTCAAAATAAAACCCAATTTTTGCTCAGTCAAATCAGGGTGAAGAATGAGCAGTCATAAGAAATGACAATTATTTTGTAGTGGGAGGGCCACAATGCTTATCCGTTTGTCCTGAACATCTCATGAACCTAAGACTACAAAACGAGAACGCAGGTGGAAGGAAAGTGAAGCACAGGAGCCTAATAGTGCAGTAAAGCTCCAACAGTCTTGGCACCACGTCCAGGCACGGTCGGTTCTCTGCTGGGGGCGGCATTCTTGGCTGTGAAGGCAGATCATGCCCTCTGTCACTCATGGGGAGCAGTTCTGCCCAACTGTCTCTTTTTGACAACTTTATCATCAATCTCTTTATTAGCAGCTCCACTGCAGTTAGAAAACGCAAACAAGGACCCATTCTCATGCCAGATTTCTGGAAATCACATAGCACCAGGCACTACACAGTGTGAAAGTTTGTGAAGAGGGTGTTGCGCCAAGAGAGACAGCATCTACAAGACAAGCACAAAGCCAGTACATCTACCTTACAACATTAAGATACACAGAGCAGCCTGCTTAACGCATAAAATCCGAAACAAATCCCAAATATCCACACCATGTATGGAGACAGACGGGAGCAACAGTAGCCAAGAATCACTCTGAAGCCCAAAAACACCTTTGCCACTTCATTTCCAGACATCTTAGAAGCAAAAATCACTAAACACCCACCCCAAGATGCCCAAATCTAAACTGTCCTAGGACTATGTCATACCACTATGGAACATACAAGACTGAGGCAGGAGTCTGCAAGAGGGCTAAGAGCCCCACAAAATGAGAGTGTTTGAATTATTCAAGCTACTTATTTTCAGCATGAAATCTGTTAGATCAAAAATATCTTATAAATTAATTGAGAAATGCTTCTAAGATGCTTGTAAAATATTTTAAGACACATAAATAAATAAATAAAAATCAGGTCACATCCATACAACAGACAAATCTATCCTTGTTATGTCTTCAAATAGAGCACTCTTATCTGAAAAGTCCCAAGTACCAGGAGCTGACCCTTGGCTGCAGCAGGCTGCATGCTGACCAGTCCTAAACTACAACTACCTACCATATGGTTGGGTTTAATACTTTCAATTGATTTCTTCCACAAAGAGAGGAGGAGAGTGGACTACACAGGACTCCAAATAACCTCACAAGATATTTTTATGATGGTCGTGCTATTTCACAACTGGATTCACACTGTTCTGAGATTATTCCACTTGTTGGGTGTCTCATTATTGTCTGCCTGTGTCCAGTGCAAGAGACTAGAAGACAAAAGTGCTGATGGAGAACCCGAGCCCAGGCCAAGCAGTTTTCTTCCTTTCAGACTCCACAAAGTAAAACAGAAACCAACAGATCTTGGGCTTTCTCCCATCAATTCTGGGACATAGTAAACCCAATTTCAGAAAAAAAAAAATCCATTCTTACAACTTAAAAGAAAAACACAAAGAATATAAGCTGGGTGGCATAGCAAAATAGCAAGTTAAAAATATACTTTAAACACACTGCTGTTTTGGCCATTATTTGAATACATTTCCCACCTTGTAAGTCAGGGGTGGACAGGATGGATGGGGAGGTAAATGCTTGTCATGCAAGCCTGATTACCCAAGTTTGATCCCTGGAAACCATGGTGGAAGGAGACTACAGAAAGAGGAAAGTGACCCCTGAACGTGGTCCAACCTCTCTAGATGCTATGTCCCATGTATATATACGCACTCACAAACACACATACATACATACATTTTAAAAACGAAAGCAACAGTGAAGATTCCCAAGTCAGTTGGGTATGATGGTACATGCCTATAATCCCAGCATACAGGAGGCGGAGGCAGGAGAATTAAAGCAAATTTGAGGCCAAACATACCTACACAGAGAGAAATAGCCCAAGTCACAAAGTGAGTGCACTGTCCTAACTGTATTACACAAATGACTACTTTGAGCCATGGTGATGTACCATGGTTCCAGCATTCTGAAGGTTAAAATAGGAGATCAATATGGCTTCTGTAGCCTTTGTAGACATGCTCTCACCTAAATGAAAATATGACACATGCAATAAAATGAGAGAAGTACAATCGTTGACTTACACACTGGGGTTTCTGGAATCTAAACTCACAAACAGCTGTAACTCTCCTTTCAAGAAAGGCCTAGGACTGAGACAAGGAAAAGTGTGCTTTAATTCTTTTCAAGGAAGTGTCTTTTGATAAAAGACTAGGGTAATACCAGAATAGAAGAGACAAAGGTGTATCTCCAAGGAAGAAAAACAGAGGGAGACTGAAGTCACGTCCAAGTGAGTGAAGCCATGGTTAGAAAATAATTCACTTCTAATGCCATGCCTTGGAAATATACAGGCCATCCTTCACTTGGAGCCAATAAAGCTGTATGAACTGTAATAAGATGTTTTTAGAAAACCACGAAGGGTTTTGAGCACAGGTCCTGTATTAGTCTCCAATGCTGTTAACCTTGTATAACGAGATGTTGCACCTTCTTTCAAGGTCACAAAGCACGAAGCTTGGAAGTCAAGTGCTTGCCTGGTATCTGCCCCCAGCCTACCAAATAAAAGAGCAAACAAATCAATAAATTCACAAAGTGCCAAACAACATAATCCTTTACTGTTTTCTTTCCTACTATTACTCCTGGAGGTTGGGGGAGGGATGCACAGTTTTTAAATTGGTACAGATGGGAAAGTGGTTCTACAAAAATGAGAAACATCACTTGTTTCTGTGCACCTGAAGGTGTGTTTAACCCAAAACAAGACAGCGTCTCATTTACCAAGCTCAGGTCTGAGTCTAGACACCACCTATTTGTGGTTTGGGCTTGAAGTGTGAACTAAAAAAGAAAACAAAGCATACAATTCAGGCTAAAAGGCAACTTATTTTCATTGTACTATTCATTTTTATTAAAATTAAAATAGGCAAGAGATCCAAAATGCGTGTGCAATGCCTTTAGAAAACAATTCACCGTTCTGTTCAAATGCACGCAAGCACACTAGGGTCGCACAGCTCAGCCTACAGTGTGTGCAATAGTGATTGGTCCTTTCATGTGTCAATTACTACTTGGAGCTGCTGATCATTTACTGCCACTGTGAATGCAGCCAGAATTAACATTATGCAGGGCTTTAAAATATTTTTCTGTGTAGAGAGAAAAACAGAGGTGCTAATTAGAAAATATAAAAGTTTTATTTCAGAATTTACTCGAGCCGCAAAATACTCAATTTTCAGTTATCATTTTAATAATTCAACAAGATGCAGGAAACTACTCTGGGCCACATGGGTAACAAAGCTCAGGAAGCGTCCCTATCCAGTCCCATGGCTAGCTGACTACTAGGGTAGGAGCAAGGCAAGCTCAATTCTGTATGTATTAGGGATGGAGTCCAGAGAAATTCTTACCATATTTTCACTTTGTTGAATAAGCCCCAAACTTATTCTGTTATAATAAGAAGTGTCCTCTGAAGCCATATACTCAATGAAGATTCCAAGAATTTGGAGTTTTAGAGATGGGATGAATGTGCACAGCTGCTAACCCTTTGGAAAATGGCTTTTATATAGGAAAAAAGGTCTCTCTACTGAGACACTAAGATAATCATACCTAAAAGTTGGCCATTACAAACTCAAAGAATAGTCCACTTCTATTCCATGCAGCGAGGGTTAGGAAAAATAACATCAGAATTTAATTCAGTAAAATAGACAAGATTTAAGCTGCTTGCAGGCTATAATTTTACATTTACTGAAAAACAACAGTGCCACCTGCTGACATGGAGGGAAATGCAAACTGCTTTGAAAGCCAGCAGCATTAGAGAGCCTGGAGTACACAGGCCATGGGCATCAACACACAGGAAACTAGTGTGCAGTCCAGACGGAGCACTACGGCAGAGGACCCTCTGCTGGAGCTATGCTCATACTGTCCTCCCCACAGATCAATTATGTGAAAGACAAATACCTGCTATCCCGTGAGACATAAATTAGTACTGTGGTGCAAATGCGTGACCTAAAATAAATCTGCCAAATATAACCACACTAAACTCCCAATCTGCACTTAGGGCCACACCATGTATTTTTAAGTAGAACCAGCTAGATCACTAGAAAGGGGATGAGAGGGGGGAGAGAGAACAGTCAAAAGAAATCAGCCAACTGTGGGATTGTGCTGTTTTTTTTTTTTTATTGTGTTTTCAATGGAGAAATACATCATCTGTTTACAAAATAGCTCTTGAAAAATACAAGGAGTACAGATACTATAAAACAAAGCAAACTCCAGTCATGAGACACTACTTACATCATGCGAAAGCAACAGTCTGATCTCCAGGTTATGAAAACTAGAATTAAAAAGTCACTACACAGAAAAGATCCACGTTTCCAGCCTGGCGAAACTTGGATGCAGTTACATGGAACGTTTATTAAACTGAATTTTTCCCCAATGTGTAAACAAAAACGACAAGACTAAATCTGTGCCTGGTGATGTCAATCTAACTCTGAGCTACACACACAGACACCGTTACACGTCACCTGTTAGCGGACCGTCTTCTTTACTCAAGTGGTGGGAGGAAGGGCAAGGTGACTGCAGAGCAAAGAGGTGGAGAGTAGAAATACTGTATATGAACAATGTAAGTGGTAAAAAGAAAGCCTTAATTAATGCATAGCTTAAGGGGAAAGACTATACTCCAACTTTGGAAATTAATTTAGAAGGACAGGGGAGAGTTTAAGTAATTACAGTTTAACATGAAAATGCACAAATGTGTGATAGAATGCAGAGAAATGATGATTCAAAAACCATGCTCACAAGAAGGTCTGCTGCTACAAGTCTGCTTTGTCCAGGTTGAGAAAGAATAAGTTTATCAACATCTGGCATCCCTCAGACGTCACAAAGATGGACGAGAATTCTGCTACTTAATTATGGTAAATTATTGTCTTTAAAGGAGTTTCTAATTTTTGGTAAACAAAAAAAATTCAAAAGTAGAGAGCTGACTAAATGTCAAGTGCTTGCTAGAAATGATTTTTAAAATGTTTCTGTATGTAAAATTCACTGACAAATTTTGATAAACTGGTTAAAAATAAAAATTAGTTTAAAAATCTGGAAGAAAATGCCTTTTGCCCACTTTTAAATTGAAAAATCAATTTTGTCTAAGACAGGAACAGAGTTCTGTGGAGTGTACAAAAGTCCTCTCAGAGATCAAATGGCCATCTTCAGAAGGTGCTTCACAGGCACGGCTTTCAGTCATTCTCAAGTTCCAGCCATGGGACCAAAGTTAAGTGTTCTGTGCCATGCAGCTACAGGGTCACCGGTTTCATGTCATGGCTTAGGAAAATACTGGCATTCTGGTTTTTATGAAATAAGCCTTACCTTGTGCATACAGACAAAAACAAAAAGAAAGGCAAAAAGGGGGAAGAGGAAGCGCTTTTGTTGTTTCGAAGATAAAAGACCAAAGGCAAAAGAACAGAGAGCTTCAGAAAGCTCAACGATCACACTTGTTGGCTGACTGCTGATTTGTATGCACTATAAAAACAACTCTATAAATAAAAGGAATATACATTTCTTAATCATAACCCATCAAACCAAGTATCTCCTAATTTTTCTTTCAGTGTCCAAAGTATACCTTAGCATTGACAATTCACCCTAAGGGTTACAGCTGCCTCGTAAGGACGGACCTAGGTGTCCTCTTGTCCTCTCTGAGGCAGAACAGTACACCACCACACAAGGTATCCAATTTAAAGACTAATTGTAAAGAAAATTCTTTGGGAAAAAAAAAATGAAAATCCATTAAGCTGAAAATCTAAAATTAGTTCTACTTTCTAATAAAAAATACATAAAAGTGCATCATCCGAATAAGGAATTCTTATGCCAGTTTGTATTGCGAATTTTCCAAACAATGCATCACACGTAAACCCAATCTGGATGTCAATTATGGATACAAACATAGCTTGAGGGTTTTGTTTTTTTCCTTCTTAAAGGCAGTAATTTTTCTGAAATAGTTAATGCAACTGTTGCTAACACAATAATAATAGTACTCCTGGCTTTGCATACTAACCTGGACTTCTGATCAAGTGCTGATGAGCCCAAGTAAGGGAGGTCACCAAAACCCTAAATCCACTGTCAGTCATGTCTAGTCTTGTACCCTCCATTCTCCTTTTTTCTTTCTTTCTTTTTTCTTTTTCTGTTTTTTTTTTTTTTTTTTATTTTTGTAAGCATCTGAAGACAACAGGTTGAATTGGCAGATACTGTTTATGGACCCTGAGGTGGTTTTACCGATTCAGTCTCAGTTTTATTGAATTCTTGATAACAGGAATAGGATTTGCAGGGAGAGCAGGGATATCAGAAAGGTCTGTACTGGATGTTTTCTGAGAATGAAAGCAAAGAACACATCATGGTTTAAAGAACTGTGATTCACAATGGACTGTGTTTCCCACTGCTTTACTTCCTAGGAAAAGATGCAGCTTTATTATGAGAGGCAAGTATTCAAATTTAAAAAAGCAATTCAAAATGGCATAACACACAATGTAAATGAACATTACTAGTATAATTACATATACTCTATACTTGCAGAAATTTTCAATAAAGCATGTGTAATAACAGTATTTTCACTATATATCAACTCTTCCAACAATCTAAAATGTAGATCTTAGAACTATGTTTCATTAACAATCGCCTATAAAATAATTAAGTTAATTTTGTACTGTGTTTAAGTTATGATACTAACAGCACAGACAGGAAGAGGTATTGGAGCGCCCTCATGTGGAGGAGCACTGAAATTCACCTGATATATAGAAGCAACAGTTAGCAATTATTTTCTGATGTTATAAATTATAAAATTGACTATACACAACTGAATAATTTAATTATTTCAACTTTTAAGGAATTTAAACAATTATATTACACAGACTATATTACAAGGTATCTTTAACATTCAAAAATAGAGAGACAAATCATAAAATGTTATATGAGAAGTTTCCAAATAGATAAAGTTGAGAAGTTTCATGTGAGCTTCAGCAACAGTTAAGTCAAACCCAATCTACCTTCCTCTGAGCTTTAACGATAGATTATTCTGAAGCAAAACTGGAGATGCTACCAATTCACCTGTAATTACCTCAAGTGTGGCAATGCTGTGTTTAGATGTTACCAATTCCTCAGAACCAAGTCCTTCCCTACAGTCACAGGGCAAAAGATGCATTCTTCAAAAGCAGTATAACTGGGGTGGTTTTTCTGTAAGTCCTTTCATTTGCATGGAAACACTACTCAAAAGATACTTTAAAGGCAACACCATGGCTACGGGGATGTACTCGGTAGGACAAACTGCAAAAGCAGGCAGCTGGGTGGTAATGTATGCACGTATCAATACAAAGCACACTTCTCCTCATGGTATTTTAGTTACCGTTCACATATTTTAGCTGACGTAAAGTATAGAAATAAAAAATACTTCAGACACTGAGCAGACTACTGTGGAAGTTAACACTCATGACCACATGAACTCCGAGGCACAGAAGAGCATCATGGCGACAGCTGGCTCAGGGGCACTGACCAGTTAATCCAATTAGTAGAACTTTAAGAAAACACCAATTTTTGTAGCAAAGTTTGACCTAGATTTCAGTGTTTTTGTTTTGTTTTCAGTTTAAAGAAACACTGTTTCAGAAACAAAATGAAAAGTTTGCATTCAGTGAAAATGAGATTACTCATGTGCACAAGGAATTGCCACAGCACAACACCAGCAAGGATCAACTACTCTAAGGAGTATGTACTGTGTACTGAGTAACTAAGTGAAATCCGTACTAAAAACCAAACTGAACAGAAATATATCTTAAAGATAAAAAGGACAGGAAGCCAAAGGCAGATCAGGAGAACACAGGCTACACAGTGAGACCTTGTCTCAAAAAACAGCTAAGCTTAAATAATGAATGAACAAAAGGAAACTAAAATCTCTATGAGCCCTGCAAACAAGTCCGTGACAATTTTCTGTTCCTTGTCTCACTGTCAGTCTTTAGCCTATAAATAAACATTTGCATCATCCCAAACACAACAATAAGAACTTGCAGTAAGGCAGAGCTACAGCTGCCTCCTGTTCCTTTGATGGGGTCTCACTCCAGGCTCAGGACAGTCCCTGCCCTGGAAGCTTGCCTAGGCCTCCCAGGAGCTGTGATGCCACAACTCCAAATCCAGTTTCTGCCTGCCTTTAAACTACAGGAAACTTAGAAGCTTCAAGTAATTACTTCCATAAACATCATTTTAATAGTTAAGCATGAATGCTCATTTAAAATCAATATACCATTCTAATATCAAAACCACTGACAAACTCTGCTTGCTTTTGCACTTAGTACCTGAGAGGCCAACAGAGAAGTCGATGCTGGGACAGTTTCCGATTGAATCGCACTTGTCTCCATATCAACTTGTTCCTGGGAGACAAAGGACGGGGAGAGAGGAACAGAGACTTTAAAAAAAAAAAATCAAAGAGCACAAATGGGTGTAGTGGCTATTAAGACAAATTAGGACAAGTGGGTGGAGTGAGATATACCTACACTATATCACATACATCATCAAGCCCTGATATAGGTTGTTCCCCCATTTCAGATACAAATTGTAAGGCGTGGTCAAAATATTTCAGGGTTTCAAAATAGCTCTAGCTTGGACATTTTAAGATATATTAATTAAATCTATGCACAGTCTCTTTAGGAAATATTATCCAGAAAATAATTAACAGATCATAAATCCAAAGGAAGTTCTTAACTATGTGGGGACAGGGGGGTTCATGTTAGTAAATAAAATTACTCAGAGGCACAAAAATTGCCCCACATCTGTAATTAAAAGTAGCAAATATGCCTGCAAACTGTCCTCTTCCTGTGGTCTCTCCTACCCTCCTCTGTCCAGCAATGAATGCACTAATTCTACTGTTGAGTGTCATCAGTTAAAACAGGATGGACTGTGTTATCCATGGCAGCTTCACTCTTATAAAGCAGTGTATAAACACACAAAAATGGAATTACAGATAAAAAACACATTTCTAATCTATGAAAACAAGAAACATCGCTTCTTTCCTCCAAAACTGAAAAGGGTAACTAAGACATGAACAATCAGAATGGAAGAAGTTGAGTCTTTCAGGAGACTATTTGGAGTGTGTAAATCAAGTTCTTAAGAACATATCCAACAAGTGTAACTGAACGGCAGGTATCTACAATGCTGCAGTGCTGCAGAGCGAGGGTGCAGACTTGTTAATGAAAGCCGTTGCCAACAATAAGCAACTAGGTGGGTATGGTGTGACTAAAAAACCAACGTCCAGTGCAGTCATTATGCAGATTATATAAAGTAAACTGTTTTCTTAGTTTACAAAGTATATTATAAATAGAAAGTAAAGGCATTAGTACATATGTATACACACAAAGCTTGAAAGATATCAAAAGAATACTTATTAAAATATTCTTCATGAGAATTTGTCCAAATTGGGAAAGTTAAGCCTTTGGTGTATTTCAGTTTCTAAAAATCTGTCATTCTCAGTCTTTCAGTTTGAACACAAACAATTTCTTCCTTGTTACCTATCTTATTCAAGCCAAAGCCTGCTGAAAATAATGCTGCTAATCAAACCCTAGTACTGTCAGACCCAACAGAGAGATCAGAGTCTCACTGACTATCTTGAATTACAAGTGCTGGGCAAGTACTGCTTCCAAAGTTTTTAATCTCTTCAGTCAAAAGCAATACCTTCCCCCTTCTCACCCCACATCCCAACCCTCACTTGTCACTAATAACACGCAAAACAATGATGCCAGCCACTGTCTTACCTTCTCTACTTAACTGTAAGTTCCTTTCTTACGGACTGCTCTATTCCCAACAGTTTTAGGCATTAACTGATATTAAAAAGAAACCAACAGGTCTCTAAAAACGGTAGTAAGAGAATCCCAAACACTCCAATGCAGATACAGTATAACACTGACAGGCATCTCCACCAGGCCGGCACTTCCACCCGTGCACACTTCTAAAAGCTAAGTTAGTATACCTTTGTTTCTGTTTTATCATGTCCACTCAAAGCAAGACAGTTAGCATCTTCACTTGTTTCATCCTGTTTTTAAAAAAAAAAGCTTTATTCTCCAAAATGAAAAATTTAGATTATTTGCCAATTAATGCTTTAATTTTATAAAAAGTTTTCAAAACTATAAGATGAAGTATATTCTTAAAATAGATTGCAGTCTCTTCTACAGGGGCTTTTGAGATTAAATAATTTAACTTAGCTTTAATAAGCACCAAAACTTTTAAACATGATAAAAACTGTTTTTGTCCATCTCCATCACATAAAATACATTCTCCAAACCACTAAGCTCATGAAATGTATTTTCTAAGGAAAAGATAGCTCCCTGATCAGATCGAACAACCCTGAGAATGTGGAACAGCAGGCTCCCTAGTGAAGGAAGCTCCTGTGCTCACTAGCACATCAAATGATTGGGAAATGTTACTTTAACTTTCCCAAGCATAACCACCCCAGGAACACTCATGCGCACAAAAACACCGCTTCTCAGCAAAGCATCAACATCCTAAAAGAACACAGGACCTAAGGTATTCACTCCTTGGGTCTTAAAAACTATGCTAACACTGTTTCTTGACTTTATTGACTAAAGCACATTTCAACTTCATGTGTGTATTTGTGCAGATGCATGTGCATAAGGATGCACATAGAGGCCAGAGCTCAACCTCAGGTGCAATTCCTCATGAGCCATCTACCTTGTTCTTTGAGGCAGAGTCTCTCAGTAGGACCATATGCGTCCTGGTACTAGAAGCCCAAGCACGTGCCATTATGCCTGGCTCTCTGGGTACTGGGTCCTTGTGCAATCAGACAAAGCTATCTCCTTAGTCCCTAATATTTTAAATTAAGTTTTTTAACGTAGAAACCAGAGATAACTTATAAAATAGAAGAGTAAACAATACAGTAAAAACTAATTTTAATAATGACCTTATTTGTCTCTTAGAAACAAGTTAAAATCATGGTATAACTATACAAATACTAAATATCACACTTTAGAATTATCATTGATCCCACTGCGATATATATACTGCTATGGTTGTTACATGCCCCTATTTGTAGACGCACATTCAAATATTTGTGACTGAAATCATATGCCTGGAATCAAGAAAGGAGTCTAAGTGAAACAAGGCTGGTCAGGAGTTAATAGCTGAGACTGGAGGACAATAATGTGACAGACAGCACACTTACTACTTCCCTACACACTTAAAATTTTCCATATTCAAAAGTTTTAAGGGCTTAGAGGTATGGCTCAATGGTATTAAGCCCAAGTTGGCCTCCTAGTTCTCTACCCTGAGTGCTGAAATTACATCATGTGTGAACATGCCCAATACATGAACAGAGAACAAATGACCCAGTTGAGAAGGGTTATAACACACTTGCTTAAGTCGGTACCATGAGGTGTAGAGATTAGTTCTTTTGACTAAAATTAGTTTTGTAACTGTAAGAGACAGTGAGCAGCAGGTGTTTCTACTAGGAAATTTAACACAAAGTAAGCAACATCCTTCTATACTTTGCAACAATGGTTCTCAACCTATGGGTCATGGATCCCCGGGGGGGGGGGGGGGATGACCCTTTAACAGAGGTTGCCTAAGACCATCTGCACATCCAATATTTAAATTACAATGCATAACAGTGGCAAACTAACAATTGAGGAACTATACTAAGGGGCTGCAGCATTAGGAAAGTTGAAAGTTCTATGATTGTGTCAATTGGCTCCAAGAAGATGACAGTGAAATTCTGACTGAGAAAATTGATATAATAAAAACATGTATAAGAAAAATGAAGAAACCTGCATTTTAAAGGACATTTAAAAGACATCAAGTAATTTTAATACTAGCATCTTACTTTTATTTGGATCCACATTTAAACAAGAAGATATTTTAAAAACAGTGATATCATCAGGAACATATCAAACAGGCTATACTCTTTGCTCATACTCTTATGAATGTGATCTTAAAAATTCTAATGATACACAGTTCTAGGGAAGAACACTGAGCCAATCAGGGCTACAGAGCAAGACTTTATCTAAATAAAATAAAATAAAAAAATAAAAAATAAAATAAAATTCTAAATTGAGGGCAAAGAGAGTGGCTGAGCTCATTAGAACTGTAGCTTTTATTGTTTAAACCTTAAGGCATTAAATGACTGTTTTTCATATTTTTTGTTTTCCACACTAAATTTAACATTTTTATACTCCTATGGCTGCTTTAGGCCCATGAGCACAAGCATTATTGCACCTACAGAGCAACTAGCTCTGTCCTGGTGGACACTCATTCGCTAAGCGCTCAAACTCACGGTGCTACTTATAACAAAGAGATATATTATTATAGAAAGACTTTCAGATCTTTTATGAAGGTAAAAAGAAATCTAAATTCTGTCACATACAGCAGTTCACATCTGTAATTCTAGTACTAAGGAAACAAGGCATGGAGATTACCCTAAATTTGAGGCCAGTTTGAAGGATTTTTTTGAGACTAACCTCAGAAACAAATTTCTAAGTCCAATTCCTAGAAGGCTCTGATGCAAGGTATCAGAAGTCTTTAATATGGCTATCTAAAGATAGATAGATAGATAGACAGACAGACAGACAGACAGACAGATAGATAACAAGATGCAGCACTCAAGAGACTGAGCAAGAGAATCAAATAAAAACAGTTACCAAAAAGGACATAGTATGTAATTCAGTGGAGTAAAGCACCCACCTAATACACATAAGGCCTTGGATCTCATCTCCAAATACCACATACAAAACAAGACCACGCTACCAAACAAATGTATCAATTTTTAGAACCCATCTGTTCTATCCATTTCATTCTAACTCCCCCTCCCCCCAAGACAGAGTTTCTCTATTGTAACTCTGGCTGTCCTGAACTAACTCTGTAGACTAGCTGGCCTTAAATTTAGAGATTCACCTGCCTCTGCCTCCTGAGTGCTGGGACTAACGGCGTGTGTCACCATTGCCCAGTTTTTGTTCTAATTTAGTGTCACTGAGTAACAAAATTTAAGTTACTCCATTATTTGTAGATATTTCCAAAATCAATATAAAACAAAGGCATTTGATTATGATACATTTTCTTTAATACTGATCAAAATGCAGTAGATACCTAAGAGAAACTTAGGCTTTTTTTTTTCTATTCTAAAGAAAGTTCCTAGGGCTAGAGAGGTGGCTCAGGGTCAAAAGCACTGACTGCTTTTCTAGAGGTTCTGAGTTCAATTCCCAGTTATCACATGGTGGCTCATAACCATTTATAATGAGGTCTGATGCCCACTTCTGGCATGTAGGCACACATGTAGACAGAGCACACGTACATAAATAAAAATCCTTTAAAAAAAAAAAAAAAAAGGGTTCCTAAATAACAAATTCTAGCGAAGTGGTTGGGGACTGGCACCTCTAGGCAATGGTGACTGTCCCACTAAAATGTAAACAGCTTGAGAATACTCCAGAGATCAGACAGCATAATAAGACTTTGACTTTAAGACTGAAGGGCAGCTTAGTAGTAGAATACTATGGGGGATGCCCAATGACCTGGACACAGATTCTCCAGGACCATAAAACCAACCATGAAGACACACAGCAGTCAACATAATGACCAGGAATTTCCTAGAACTACTTGCATCTCAATGCTCATTTGACATTGACTGTTAAACACTGATGGAAGCTTCCTGAAGAGTTGGAGATCTTAAACTAGTCTGTCTTTACAACTTGTTCAGTCATCAGAAGATGATGAGGACTTGGGCTGTGGCTCTGAGGCAGATCAAGCTCTAAGTTCCCTCTTCAGGAATCCCTAGTAGTCAGAAAAAGCTCAGTCATCCTATGACACCAATTAAAATATAAAAACTCGGAGTTAAGGAAAAAAACTGAAGCCAGGTGGTGGCGGCACAAGCCTTTA